>JAAQPG010000057.1:0-44435 GCA_013186905.1 Fusarium udum
TTATATAAGGGCTATTAAGTTACTTATCTATTATTATATTAAGTTTATAGTAAGAAAATAAGCCTTAAAATAGAAAGGTTAATTAGCTAATCTAAGTTATATAACCTTCCTAGTAAAAATTAACTTCCTGTTAGTTTTCACTGGGCTTGCTAATTATACCCTAAACCAGATAGAGAGTCTTGTTTGCGCGGAATCTTTCGCTACTAGCCTTGATTCTGTTGCCCACACGCCCTCTACCGCCAGAGTTTTTTTTTTACCTTTAGAAACCGTACCTAGTTATTGGTAAATTTTTCATGCCCTCTGATATTTTCCTTGCACTTACCTTTTTGTGAGCTTTTTGTAATATCAGATATTTGAACAGTTGTCGCAAATATCTGGATTCTGGTGCTGGTGATATGTGAGCAAAGCACATTCAATAGGTACCTTACTTACCTAGGTCCAAGGTCGGCCAAAGCTCTCATCCAGGTCTTCGAGCTCAGCTTCCCTCGGCAGCACCGCACACCACACACTCAACGACTCACACCCTCCTCTTGCCTCTGGCCGTTACCTTCTTCGCTATTGCGTTGTTGCTCTTATTACTCCCTCACACGCTTTACCCAAAAGGCGTCTTTGCCTCCCACCTTCTTCCGTCTCTTCTTTTTTTCGACCTCCCAAGCTCCTGTCATCTTTACTTACCTGCCCCTACCTACCTCTACTTTCTTCCTCCCACTCACCCTCCTTCCCTCCATACATCCTTCTTTGCAACCCACCTTTTCTCCAAAGAAGCGACCTTCTCGATCGAATATTTCTGTTCGCGTCTCATCCAACTTAGACTCTTCAACATACAGTTATCGATATTCTTCACCAGACATTGTATTCATCGCTCTCCCAGTAACTGCGTCCATCACCACCTCAATCGACGCCCCAATTGTGTACGCAACCACTGTCGCATAATTGGCCCAATTTCGAAACGGTTCCTGTAGCAAAGCTTGCCCATGCTCAAAGGCAGCTCATTCCATTGTCCATGAGCTGCACTTTGAAATGTTACGGTTTTTGCATAGCTTCATTGTCACCAATTGATCTTCTCGTTGAAAGCTGAGCTTCATCGCTATCATCTCTTATCTCGCTTCTCAGTCTCTTATCGCTATAATACCCCCCGCCAGCAAGCCATCACGTATGGTGGGGTCAAGATGCCGCCTCGATCATCTTTGACGTCGTCTTTCTCTATTACAGACTCCAACAATGAGGTAGTCTGCCCTCTTCGCAACCAAGATGGCTCCAGCTGTCGCAAGAGATGCATTGGTGTAAGTTCTTGGGTATTGCCTTCGTTAGCTGTTCTGCCCTGTCTTGCCCTGCAGCTGGTCTTGAATTACCATTGCTGCACCCACCCACCTTACATCGTCATGTCTTACCACCTACCGCACTTGTTCCCAACTGAGGAAGCACTTTCCCGTAACACCATGCAACGGTACCCATTCGATTCTAAATGTCCAATTACAGGAAAAAAGATATCGTTCCATGCAGGAGCATATCCGCCGCGCACACCCCGAGCACTACATCTCGAAGCTTCCAGCTACAGAAGAGAGCTTCTTGTTAATGATTAACACTCCACCATCGGAGCGACGCCCTTTAGATCAGACCTCAGCTCCAAATGCTCAGGGTTTGTCCCACTCTCACTCCAGCCTACCCCCGCCCATTGACCACCTTCAAGGCTTTCACGAGCGACACAACTATCATCGCGACGAATCGAGTAATCCAGGCACTCCGCGCCTTCTAGATGATTTCACTAATGGCGGGCCGGTTTCTGGCCCAATGCTTGGCACAGCCAGTGCCGCTGCTGCCCTAGCCGAACTTCATGGCGTCAAGAGTGAACGCGACATGGATTTGGATGGTGTGAGTGAAATGCCCTTAAAAGAGTTCAAATCAAATCATCGCCATCCAGGGCTAATGATGCGTAGGAATATTATTCAGATATGGATGTTCGACGTAGACCACGGACATCCATCGAGCTGCCGCCTCTCAATCTTTCCAATCATGATATTACGAGCGACCCTTATTCATCTGCCAAATCTAATAGACAGCGCGACTTTCTCCCTTCCATTTTGGCAAACTCACCACCTGGAAGATCCTCAACACTCCCACCTCTTCAGCGTTCTGTGGGGCCTAATAATCGGCCTCGCAAGCAGTCTGTTACAAAGCGTGGGCGAGAGCCTCACCATAAAAAGAAGAACTCTAAAGGTTCTGCAACTGACTGGCTACGCCGAATTCAAAATGAAGAACGATATAGACCAGGTAATGATCGGAAGGCTTTGTCTGCAGAACCATCCGCAGACTTCGGGAAGCGGTGGGAAGATCTTATCGATGCAGCTGATCAAGCCGCTTCTGCTGCTGGTGATATTGACGAAGACCGTACTCCTGTATGTGCACCTACTGATGGTGGTCGCCTTTGCACTGTTGAATTGACTAACAGGCTTTCAGGTCCCTCAGTCGCCTGTTTCAATGCATAGATCATCGTTACCGCCCTTTTCCCACCAGCCTCAATTCCAGCCGGCCAGTTATCAAGCTTCGCCCCTCCAGCAGGCACTCACGCCTCCATCATATGGTCAGGATGCTGTAGAGCCATTTCCATCCGTGGAGAGTGGTGAAAGCGGCGACAACTTTCATATGGGAACCCGGGGGCTTTCTGATTCGTCACCAACATATTCGGCCCAGAATATTCAGATATACTGCGCTGCCTGTCAAGGATTCTCTCTACTCAAGGATTCGTATGCATGTACCGAATGTATCTGTGGCCTGTGCCCAACTTGTGTGGAGGTTCTCATGACAGAGCATGGAGCAAGAAGGAAGTGTCCCCGCTGTGCTACAATTGGCGGGCGGTTCAAGCCTTTCCAGCTCGATATTAGATAAAGGGTTTTCCGGAACTCACATTCCATTACATCGGTCAAAATTTCACGCATGGGGTTCTCTGACGGTTAACATTACATTGGGTTTGGCGTTCTGGCATATGATGGAAGTCAAACGATCTTGCACATGAGCAAGACGTAGGCGAATTACGGCACGGGATTGATACCTATTGTGCCAAGCGACTCAATCAATGTTCATTCATTTCAATGTTGGGCCTTGCCCTGCACACTTGGGAAAATTGCTATATATGGGACTTGGGTAAAGGAGTTTTTGCTAAGTGCTTTTTCTTATTTCATTGGCCATCTTCTTGCGACTACACAGAATAGGATGTCGGAGCTTATCATTGAGGTTTTCTTTTTAGGACTATTTTCTTCGCATGGTCAGATCGTTGGATCAAAATGCCCCCACCACTATCGATCGTTACAGACTAAGTAGTCAATATGAATATGAATGCAATTGTTCAACGGAATTGTTATGGCTACACTTACAAGATAAGATGTCTCTTAATAAATGATTATCTTGATGGTCATAAGGTGATGCGATCCATGTGTTTGAATCCTTGACTGGTACAAAAGAGCTGCAAACCCAGAATTATCCAACGCCACAGATGAAAAGAGGCCATACATATCTCAACAGTCCATACTACTTCTTTCCTTCCTTCTCTTTCTTCAACAAAAGATCTCTCATCTGAGCTCTAGCGTTACGGCTGCCACCGAGTTTGGGACCTTTGAGTACTTCCTCGGTACCGGCGCGCGTTGTTTGGTTCGTTGCCTTCTTTTTGCGAAGCTGTCGTTCTGCTACATCCTCAAGGAATTGCTGCCGGAACTCCTCGGCGAGCCGCGCATCAGCGGCACCATCCTGGTCGGCAACTGCAGTGTGGCTGTTTTGTCCTGGAGTCGGTTCGTATAAGTCGACTAGGGAACATGATTTAGTAGCTAATTTGAGGAACATGGACATCAGGAACATACGTCTTGTTTCATGAAGGATCTCGTCAACGATCTGATCTCGTTTGAGGGCGTCACTATCTCGACGGTTTCGCGGACGCCATGGCGTGCCATCCCTTCTAAGTCTAGGCTTCTTGGCTCTTGGTCCGCCGTCTGTAGCACTATCTGCCTGAAGAGCGTTCTCACTTCGAGCAGAGTGGTCTTCGAGACTGATCTCCATCAACTGGCCCTGCATTACTGCCCGTCCACTCTCGTGGTTTGTTGTTGTTGCAGAAGGTTGCCGAGCCAGGTCTGATGTAGACGCTGATAAAGTGTTCTGTGAGGTATTTCCGCCCGCGCGATTATATAATCGGGATTCTATGTAATCCATCCTTGAATGATTAGTTATTGCATGGTGAGGAAGAATGAAGAAGACGGTGGTTCTCAACGTACATATGCTTGTCATTAAGATCTGTAAGTCTGCCCGTCTGGTGAGTGAATCTATCTGCAACTCCTTTCATAATGGGTTCGTTATTCGAAGTATCATCAGCGTCGTGTGGAATAAGAGCACGCTCATTGTTCATATCGTCGTCCGGGCGGTTTGTGTTTCGAAATGCGACACCTCCAAGTCGGGCTCTTCGCGCATTGCGCAACTTGAGCGCAGCAGCAACAGATTCCTCTTCATCCTGGGCGCGATCTGGTGAAGCCTTCCGGGCGAGTTCATGACTGGGTTCTGATGCAGGCGCATTAGGATGCGGTTGTATTGTTTCTGCGACAGAGGCGTCATCTTCCTGCACGCGTTGGCGATAGGCTTTTCGTTTTTTGCCAGTGCGGAATCGGACTGGCTCTGTAGCCGGCTCCGAGGAATGGACTTCCATGAATATTTTGATGTGTCTGCGCGCGAGTCTTGTAACAAGTGATATCTTCGCGTCGCAAACAAGGGAGGAAGGTGTTGATTTAGTCAGTCGAAACGTACGAAGTTGATAAGTGACATCAGTGGAGTTCCAGAGCTTATCTTATCAACATCAACCTAAACTCAGCGCCCATGCACCATCCTACCACCTTGTAAGCCACCTAGGCCACCTATTAAACCCAAACATATCCGCTAGATGGCAAGCAGTTGACATAAAGGTTAGATCATATCTCGCAGGCGATGGTAAAATTATCGTGTTTCTATATTTATTACCGATTGCTAAGAAGCTCTAGCTCTTCTCCAACTCTTCCCAAACTTCAAGGTTCACTTTTATTCTACAATAACCTTAGTATATATCACCTCCTAAACTGTGACTTGCCAATATGTCGAAACGTGTGAGCCATCTTCCACAATGATTATACAGTCAGAGCTAACCTTTTAAAAGGTCTATTTTGCCGTTGAGGGACGTGTCCAAGGTATGTCTGTTTCCATCATACTACTAGGTTAGGTATGTAGTATTCACTCGAACTGACGTCATTCAGGTGTTGGTTTCCGGTATGGTTCTCTGAGATAACAAATCCCGAGATATCACATCTGATGAATAGCAGATATTTTACTCAGAAGAAGGCCCAAGAGTACGGAGTGACGGGATGGTGTCGAAACACGAAGGATGAAAAGGTGCATGCATATAAGCCCCCGGCAAGTTGACATTGGCTAATATAGAGCTTTCATAGGTCGAGGGCGAGGCTCAAGCCAGTGAAGAAATCCTGTCCAAATTCTTCAAGGATGTAGACAATGGCCCAAGATCTGCTCGCGTGGTTAGAGTCTCTCAAGAAGACCGGCAAATCATCGAGGACGAGAATGACTTTGTTGTTACTCGTTGAGAATTGGTAGTCACGAGACATGACACAAAGCCTATGTAACAAAATCATGATTAAAGTCGTCCAATACTTGAATCAGTTTGTTCCCCCATATATAGCCTGTGTTTCCAGAAAGGAATGTCGCAATGCCACGTACTCGTGTACTCAATCAGAGCGTGGACAGAAGTAGAGGTTTCATCAAGACGAGCCTCGCATGTTACCATGCCTTAATTGTCTAAGGATTGACATTCATGAGACCCTAAATATCCTATCCTATGATACATTTAAAGCTACGCTAAAGGACTGCTTCGACAAATACATGGTTTTTTTAATTCTTTGTCAGATTTCGTGCATTTTAATTACCAAGTTATCCTAGATACCTTACCTACCTCACATTCAAATCGCAGTATCCACGTGATCATTATCGGCTTGCTTATCTGAGTCTAAGTTTCCTGTCGAAATAAAAAGTCCAAGCATCGACAGATAACTTACAGGTCAACACAATGGCGGAGGATCGAGAGTACGATGGGTATAACCCAAATCCAAAGAGGAGACGACTTGATACACCTCGACAAAGATTTCAGAATGATTCGCGCGCCTCAACTCCCCACAGGGCACAATCGCGTTATGCTTCCACACCACCACCCCGAAATATAGGACCGACTGAGGAGGATTCGAAGGCGTTAGACCGAGACTGGTACGGAGGTGATGAGTTTGGCGGTCACAGTTTTGGAGATGAAGCCCATAACCCATTCGCCTCTTACGACACCTGGGAAGGACAGCAACAGGAAACCGCCCGACATGAAAAGATGACCAGTCGTTTCGACGCGCGACGAGACCAGAGGAACCGAGAGAATGACGCTTGGGAAACGAACCGAATGCTGCAGTCAGGCGTCGCGCAAAGACGGGATATGGCATCCGACTTTGTTGACGATGATGAGTCGATTAGAGTTCATCTTCTGGTACACGATCTACGGCCACCCTTTCTGGACGGACGAACTATTTTCACAAAGCAACTAGAACCAATTCCAGCCGTCAAAGATCCTCAGAGTCATATGGCGGTTTTCAGTCGCAAGGGCAGTAAGGTGGTGAAGGAAGCAAGGCAGCAAAGAGAACGTCAACGGCAAGCCAAGGAAGCCACAAGCATGACCGGAACGACTCTTGGAAATATTATGGGTGCAAAAGAGGAAGACGGTGATTCTGCACTACCAGTACCTGCTGAGGATAACGCCGAACCGAGTGAGCGCAAGGGTAATAAATTCAGCGCACATATGAAGAAGGCCGATGGCGCGAGTAACTTCAGCCAGAGCAAGACCTTACGGGAGCAACGGGAGTATCTGCCTGCGTTTGCAGTTCGTGAAGACCTTCTCAGTGTCATTAGAGAAAACCAAGTTGTCATCTGCGTTGGTGAGACAGGTTCTGGCAAGACGACACAGCTGACACAGTTCCTCCAAGAGGATGGATATGGAAAGACCGGCATGATTGGATGTACACAACCGCGACGCGTGGCTGCAATGAGTGTAGCCAAGCGTGTTGCTGAAGAGATGGAGGTTGAGTTGGGAAGCACAGTCGGTTATGCGATTCGTTTTGAAGACTGCACCAGCAAAGAGACAGTCATCAAATACATGACCGATGGTGTTCTCTTGCGAGAATCCCTCAACGAGCCTGATCTAGACCGATATTCATGTGTCATCATGGACGAGGCCCACGAGCGTGCCTTGAACACAGATATCCTGATGGGTTTGTTCAAGAAGATATTACAGAGGCGTCGTGACCTGAAGCTCATCGTCACTTCGGCCACCATGAACTCGAAACGCTTCTCAGACTTCTTTGGTGGTGCACCTGAGTTCATCATTCCTGGACGAACTTTCCCAGTCGACGTCATGTTCCATCGCTCTCCCGTCGAGGATTATGTGGACCAGGCAGTGCACCAAGTGTTGTCAATCCATGTTTCAATGGGCCCCGGCGATATTCTAGTATTCATGACAGGCCAAGAAGACATCGAGATCACTTGCGAGCTCATCCAAAAACGACTTGATGCCCTCAACGACCCCCCAAAGCTGAGTATCTTACCTATATACAGTCAAATGCCTGCAGATCTGCAAGCAAAGATTTTCGACAAGGCTGCCCCTGGTGTCCGAAAATGCATTGTTGCCACCAATATTGCTGAAACCAGTTTGACGGTCGATGGTATTAAATACGTCGTGGATGCTGGCTACTCCAAGATGAAAGTCTACAATCCGAAAATCGGCATGGACACGCTTCAGATCACGCCCATCTCGCAGGCCAACGCTTCGCAACGTTCAGGACGAGCCGGTCGAACCGGGCCTGGAAAAGCCTTTCGACTGTACTCAGAAAAGGAGTTCAAGGAAGATCTGTACTTACAGACTATTCCTGAAATCCAGCGCACGAATCTTGCTAACACTGTCCTGATGTTGAAATCTCTCGGCGTCAAGGACCTCTTGGACTTTGACTTTATGGACCCTCCTCCGCAAGACACTATTACAACGTCAATGTTTGACTTATGGGCTCTTGGTGCACTTGACAATCTTGGTGAACTCACTGATCTTGGAAGGAAAATGAGTGCTTTCCCCATGGACCCCTCGCTGGCCAAGCTTCTCATCACAGCGGAAGAATACGGCTGCAGTGAAGAGATGATTACCATTGTTTCTATGCTGTCCGTGCCCAACGTTTTCTACCGGCCAAAGGAGAGACAAGAAGAAGCTGATGCTGCCCGCGAGAAATTCTGGGTGCATGAGTCAGATCATTTGACATACCTCCAGGTTTATACAAACTGGAAGGCCAACGGTTACTCCGACGGTTGGTGTGTTAAGCACTTCCTGCACCCGAAATCTTTGAGGCGAGCCAAGGAAATTCGTGAACAGCTTTTGGATATTGTCCGTATGCAAAAGATGGAATTGACAAGCTGTGGAATGGACTGGGACATTGTCCGCAAGTGCATTTGCTCGGGATACTACCACCAAGCAGCCAAATACAAAGGCTCAGGCGAATATATCAACCTGCGCACCAACCTCGGTGTGCAGTTGCACCCAACAAGCGCATTATATGCAGGGCACCCACCGGATTACATCGTTTACCACGAGTTAATCCTCACTTCCAAGGTCTATGTTTCGACAGTGACAGCCGTGGACCCCCACTGGCTTGCAGATCTCGGTGGTGTCTTCTACTCGGTCAAGGAAAAGGGTTATTCGGTTCGAGATAAACGAATCACCGAAACAGAATTCAACAGAAAGATGGAGATTGAGACCAAGATGGCTGATGACAAGCGGAAAGACGAAGAAAGGAAACAGATGGAAGAAGATCGGACCCAAAAGAAGAGCAAGAAGATAGGGGCAGACGGTAAGAAGTTTGTAACACAAGGTGCAGTCAAAAAGCCTGTCATAAAGAGACGCGGTAGGGGGTTTTAAGCGGCGCCTTGGATGGGTTTCTATTATTCTAACATAAGCTTGGTTACTTGTAGCTCTATAGAGCAAGTCATTCCAGGCCCATGGTCGTGTCTCGATAAATCATAACATAGTTCTCACTTGCCTTAGTTCTTAATATCATGATATAAAGGTTACTCGTAGCCTTTTAAAAACATCTTAACAAGCCATATCGATACTAATAAGTGTTATTTTCTTGCACCCTTAGGACAAGCTCCTGGAGCAAGGCAACTTCATCCCCTAAGTCCAATACCAGAACGATCTTATCAAAGAGTCCCTTGAGCTCATGCCAACTGACCTAAATCCTTTCATCGGTATAGGATTCAAGTCCTAACATTTCTTGCCTCCCTCCACTACCTTCTAGACCCCTGTCACCTAACGTTAGGTCCCCTAATGGGTTGGCCTCTTATCGATAAACCCCACTAGAAATTTTGGGAGAAATTTATCTGGGCGCCCACCTACCGATGCAAGCTGGACTCTCTCAACACCATTTTTAAGATACCCAGACAATCACCATGTCTTCCATGATTACAGCCGCACAGTGGGTCCCCAGGGGCTTCGCTGCGCCTTTCCCTCAGAAGTATACCCTGGATGAGGCAGAGTTTGAGCGGATAGCGGAGCTTGCCAAGCTCCAACTGGACGACGCCCAAGAGGATCTTGAGGAAGCTGAAGCTGCACAGAAGGGCACAAAGGCTAATAAGACCGTGGACGACGAAGAGGACTCGGAGATGAAGATTGATGAAGACAAACCAGTCGAGAAGACAGAGTACGTAACTAATAAATCTCTGAGAAGTGGAGGACAGAGACTGACTGAAGGCCTCAGGATTGACCTTAATGATGATGACCTAAAAGAATATGATTTGGAAAACTACGACAACGACGACGACGAGGATGTGCCTGGAAACGGCGAGGGCATGGGCATGTTTGGTAACATCAAGTCGCTGGCATACTACGAGTCGAATAAGGACGACCCCTACATCACAATTGATGCCGACAAGGAACAGGACGATGAGGACCGGGAAGAGCTTCAGATTCTTGCGACTGACAATCTTATTGTGGCTGCCAAGGTGGAAGACGAGATGGCGCACCTCGAGGTTTTCGTTTACGAGGATGAGGCTGACAACCTCTACGTCCACCACGACATTATGCTGCCAGCCATCCCTCTGTGTGTCGAGTGGATCGACATGCCCGTCAACAAGGCCGGTGTAGAGAAGGACTCGGCAGGTAACTTCGTCGCCGTTGGCACAATGGACCCCGATATCGAGGTGTGGGATCTGGACACCATCGACTGCATGTACCCCAATGCAATCCTTGGCCAGGGAGGCAACGAGGAGGAGAAGAAGTCAAAGAAGAAGAAGAAGAAGTCCAAGAAGTCCAACGATGAATACCACGTTGACGCTGTCCTGTCGTTGGCTGCAAACCGCAAGCATCGCAATCTGATGGCTTCAGCCTCTGCCGACAAGACGGTCAAGCTGTGGGATCTCAACACGACAAAGTGCGCCAAGTCGTATACTTATCACACCGACAAGGTGTGCTCACTTGCGTGGCACGCGAACGAGCCTACCGTTCTGCTTAGCGGCTCTTACGACCGAACTGTGGTGGCTGCCGATATGCGTGCGCCAGATGCTAAGCCTCCCCGATGGGGCGTTGAGAGCGACGTCGAGAATGTGCGGTGGGATCCTCACGACCCGAATTTCTTCTTCGTGTCCACGGAGAACGGTGTCATCCACTACCACGACGTCCGCAATGCGCCGTCCGACCCCACGGGCACCAAGGCTGTCTGGACGCTCCAGGCTCACGACGAGTCTGTGTCTTCGTTCGACATCAACCCCGTGGTCCCCGGTTACATGGTGACCGGCTCGACCGACAAGACGGTCAAGCTGTGGAACATCCAGTCCACAGGGCCCTCGGTGGTGGTTTCGCGCAACCTCGACGTCGGAAAGGTCTTCTCCACCACGTTCGCGCCTGACCCTGAAGTTGCCTTCCGCCTCGCCGTCGCCGGCAGCAAGGGAACAATGCACGTGTGGGACACCAGCACCAACGCGTCGGTGCGCAAGGCCTTTGCTCAGCGGGTGCCCGAGCAGCGAGGGAAGGGTGAAGATCGTCTCGTGGGTGTTAACAACGATGACAGCTCCGACGATGACGATGAGGATGATGACAAGCAGGACGATGATGATTCGATGGATGAGAACTAGACGAATCTCTTATTTATTGAAAACGTTTCGAATCAAGATATTGGGCAGATCTACCGCCTAGGTTGAGGTTGGATGAGATCATTGTCTCAGTGGACAATGGCGCGGCGACCCCTAGAGAGCATTGACAATGGTCGCTTGTAGCGAAGATCATGTCTTGCCCGCTCTAACTTAGAGGGCGACTCCCAAGAAAAAGAGTACTCTGCATGAATGAAGCACACTGGCGCACAGGAACTGTATCACAGCTGCATGGATATTGGGGGGGGGGGTTACAAATCGACTACCTTAGATAGACGATGTCTCTGAACAGGAATGGAAAAGTTGGATCTGATCTTCGAACAATCTTGGGTTCTTTTTTTTAGTGAGCGGCGGAACGAGATGAGCATAGAAACAATATGTGAGCATGATAAGATAGCTAGCTGGTGGAAGGGGAAAATTAAGGGTCCTCTTGGATGGTCTGAAATGGCTCACGAACCAAGCCGTCATCTTTGGGTTGTCTGAGAGCAGACATTTACACGTCACAGGCGCCGAAGATAGGGCGGCGGCACTGAGTCGCGCGAATGCATTGTCAAGGACCAATCTCAGACAGGCCAAGACAAGACGAACGTGATGATGGTGGACATTGCGAAATGAGACCTCTGTGCGCTGGGCCCGTAGCTAGGAGTCGGTTGAAGAACGGATCATGTAAGTGCAGAACATCCACGAGAATATGCTCCGTACTAAGGCAATTAGACGATAGGTATTACATGAAAGAGAGGTTTCTGAGGACATGACATTAAACACTCAATATCATATGTCTACGGAATTTCTCAAGTACAGCAATTTACGTATTGAAGGAACCTTGTATCGTCCGTCATCCATCCTCTCACAGTGGAGTGGAGGAGACAAAAGCTGTGACCATGCCATGTTCAACATTTCGTTTATCGAAAGCGGAGGATCTACCAGGCCCCAAAACACACGGCATTAAGCAGGAACAGGGAGGGTCATGCTGGTTTTCTGCCTGTCTCATACATACGTAGTTTCTACGGACCTAGACGCCATCACATCACAGTTCAGGGCTCTAGTTGGATCCGCTTGCGCAGGCACATGGGCCTGAAACAGTAGAAAACGGTAATGGCGCTGAAGCTGTTGACCCAATCAAGGACTTCTTGAGGCTTATTACGGAGTAGAGACGAGTTGATTGAGGGGGAATGGTCAACTCAACCAGAGTCTGAAGGCTTGTTCCTTTATGTGCCTGAGGAAGCTCTGGTCATTTCCAATAGGCCATGACCACGACTCAATTATTGTGTGTGAAGGTCCTTTTTGTCAGGTAACTGAGACGAGACGTAGACGGTGTGGCTTTCGACTGCGGATGTACAATTCAACCCGTTTAGTCAGTTCCTGGTGACGATCTTCGACTTAGCTGTGTGTGAGCTGGTCATGCAATAACAACACATCACATACGAACGCATATTCTGCATCCAGTCAGCCAAGCTGTCAAAGAAGAATTGGGCGCCTGCACTGCACTGGAGGAGACTGTAGTTGAGTGCTTGCATCCATCCCCTGGCGATCGGTGTAACCCGATTGATAGAATAGAATTTTTCCATGTCGGCCCTGTTCATCACTCAAATGGGTCGTCCTCCTTGCTTTGCCTTGCTGGTAGCGCGCGGGTCACGTCGCCGCCATGAGTGGTGGGATGTGTTGAGGATGGAGGGTCAAGATTGATGGTGAATGGCCCAGGAGAGAGCTCCATGTCGGTGGGAAGCCAACATAGACGTGCATATGCTACTGTACCTTAGGTAGCTTAGCTGGGAAACAAAGGCCTCACCATTTGGTTCCGGTCTACCTAGGTACTAGCTTGGAAATCAAGGCAGAAGGCGAAAGAAACAAAGCAAAGATGTTTGTTTCTAAACTGTAACGAATTAAGAGACGAAAAAGAAACAATTACGGTGCTGTAGGTACGCGTGTGCCGTGTATCATCGATCGTGTATCACCATTGGCGTTCTTGGGCTTGATCATGTACACCAATATTGTTCTACACTCTCTGATGGCGATAACAAATTGCAAGACATGGGAACGACAAACACGCAATTGCTCAGAAGAATCAGCACGACACCTGAGCCACGAATCTTCAGACATCAGCTGGTTTTTTCCTTTTCTCGCCCTTCTTGTTGGCGCTGGTCGCGGGTTTTCCCATTACAGACAGACAAGAGAGAAAAAACCAAATCAGTGGACCGATCACTAAAGTGACAAGGGGTAGAGGAAGAGAGAGAATACACGCGATTGGCTGGCTTCATTGACGCGAGACCAGGATTCTTTGCTTCAAGTGTTCTTCTAGCCAGGGGCGTCAGCCAACGAGGGCTTAATTGCAGGGACATGGGTCTTTGTCTAGGGATAGCCACAGGGGGGGTGGCCGGGCCGTTGCAAAGGCCAAAAGTCAAAGCCTGAGTTTAGCTACCCTCCAATTCACGGGCTTCGTGGCCAGGTGTGCGCTAAACCCACAGTGAAAGGCTGGTTCCCACCTCCGCTGAGTGTACGGAGTATGTATGTACTGTTCACTGCCCGAAGGTAGGTTCGGCTTCAGCTCTCTAATCAGGCAGTTGTTAGCAGGGCCTGGGTCCCCCGCCATATCTTTTGTTTCATCCCCCCGTCCCCACGCCTGCCGTTCAGTTCGATTCTCTCCATCTAGTTATTCTCAAGTGCTTGCTCGCTTGGCTTTCTCTCCTTTGCCTCTGTCTCTGTCTTTGTCCTTCGACAAACTTGCATTGCATACGTCGGAAAAGGCCTGTATCTTCAATTCTTCTTGAAAATACGAAGTATCACGATCCATCGCTCTCTCGGTCGTGTTTGCTTCTCAGTGTGCATTGATTTAGCTCTGTATCTCTCTGCCTCTGCCAAAACCTCTTTATCGTCCTTCATTTACACTCCCACTCTTTTCTTGTATCCCTTCGTCGCAGGATCGATCAAACAACCTCACGGATACCGACCGATACACCTATTTTCGACGTTGAACGTTCCCTTACAACCAACACATTCTCACGTTGTCACTGCAAAGCCGGTCAACGTAAATCACTGTCTCTCTCGAAGAACCGACACAATCACATCGAATCACGCCAGACGTTGATCTTCCGCTCCAGAAGTCGGATCTAACAAGGACATCTATTCATAAACTCGAAAGGACTGGACTCCTTGTCTCACTACGCATTCAACGTCAACCGAAATCACCTCACACCAACACTCTTTGCTCGCTTGTCTGGCAATAGTTCCAAGCAAAACTTTCCTCAAAAAGAAATTTGGTGTCAAGTCAGTGGCACGAGCCTTCTTCCCACGATCCCTTTTATCACAGGACGTTGTTCACTGGCAGCAACTCCTCGTTACCCCACAAACTCACTTGGAACCCGACCAAAAACCAAAAACTTATTCGAGAAAAGACGTAACTCAGAAACCAAATCTTCAACCATGTCCCTCTCACGCGCTTTCACAACTAGAAAGGCCAAGATGGCTGGCCAGACCGAGCTGGGAGAGCAACAAGTTCAAGTGCCGCACCGTAGTAACTCGGCCCGCGATAGACAGCATCCTATTCTACGACACCAGATTTCTGCTCCACTTCAGCTTGTCCACACAACCAACATGCTCTCCTACAACGCTCCCGATATCCCGCATTCTGCTCTCCGCAGTAAGTCGTCTCTTCGTTCCGTTGGCGAAGAATCCGAGGCTCCTTCAACTACCGAGTCAACTCCACCTACGAGCCCGGATGTATCTCCTGTAGAAGAGTGCCCAGGTCCTAAGCCGAACCATCTGTCAACCTACTTCAGTGTCTCGGACAAGCCAGCTGTCCTGCCAAAGATCTCCGGGGCGCCTGCAATTCCCAAGCGTTCGCCTTCGCACACTAAGCAGAACTCTTACGAAGCGCTCGCCCGTCAACGATCCACCTCGCAGATGTCCAGGGACTCGGAGCACTCAGTATCGACCAAGGCCAGCTTCACCTTTTCACGATCATCGTCAACTTCTACTAGGGCGTCATCAGCTTCATACGTCTCTGCCAGCCAGGCCCAGAAGGCTCCCCCGATGCCTGTTCCAGCAGTCCCCGCAGTCGCTCCAGTTCCCCCGCCATCTTTCCAGCAGCGAGCTCTCAAGGATTCACACCCATTTGGTCACGAGCTTGCACAAGTCACTGAGCTCGCCGAAGAGTACAGCACCAGGCCGACGACCAAGGAGGATGAGGAGGACCACCGATTCATGAAGTCCAGGGGTCTGAACAAGTTCTCCCCTGAGGAGTATCTCAGCGACGTTCAGAATCTCATCCTCAGTTTCTTTCCTGAGGTGTCACATGCCAAGCCTACGACACCGCAATGGATTTGATACAAAGGCGCACTCTTGACCGGCACTCCGGTTCCTTAATTCGGCAGTACATATTTAATAGACATTTTACGACCATGAGAAGGGGTCCTCAGTTGGACAATGGCAGACATGACTAAAAAGGTACATAGTTATTGGTTGCTCCACGGAGCGGCATTTATTCACTCGTTGGAGATTTTTCTCTTTGATCACGTCTCTTTTGGTTTGGTTTGGTTTGGTTTGGTCTGGGTTACTTTGAATGAAGGCCCGTGTCTGATGTTCACATGCTCAACAGTGTTTGACCGGACATGGGTTTCAATGGGGCGTTTGATAGGGCCAGGGTGGAATAAGGACTGGATGGATGGATGAATGGACGGATGGATCTATGTATGGGATGGATACCTGTTTTCTTTTGCTGGATGATTCTGTTTCATGATGTTGTATCTAGATGGATACTTGGTCATGCTATCTACCTACACACTCGCCATAAACGGCAATTTTTCCTTTCCATACTCCGATTTCCGTTTCTAGAGCGATGATCTTGGTGCTACTGATTTGAGTTTGGTTGAAACTGCTGATCTTCAATCGTTGCAACAGACAGTCTGAAGGTTAAAGGAAATGCGTGTGCAGCAGAATGAGACATTGTGAAACTTCTCATCAATTAGCAACGAGCATTTTCATGCGGTGCTCGTTGCTTTTTTGACTGTTACTTGTTGGACTGCCTTCCCTTGAACCCCGGCAATTGGACAAGGGCCGCTGCTGGATCGGAAACACGCCTTACTCTAACTCAAACAGCAATTTGGTATTGTTAGAGTAGGGGCTCAAAAGACTGCTTGAGGATGTCCAACTTGGGCACTAAGTTGACGTAGCCCTTGATGTTGACTTGTCTAAGTATCTTTGCCCTTTTTGTTCTCTCTCTCGTCTTTATGTGTGCTCGTTGAGGTTTTTGAGTTTTTGGGCAGCTTCTCCCGTTGTGGCGTCTAGGTTTTTTCTATGTGATATGTCTGACTTTTGACCATTCTTTGTTGCGAGTGTGAGAGATAAATAATCAACTACAGAATGGCAAACAATCCAATTCATGCTTCCATCTTATTCCCGACTAAGCTGCCATACGGCCGTAGTAGGGGCAGAATTGCTAATTGTGGAGGCTGTACATAATGGTTGAGCTTTGTGAGCCAGAAATCATCTAGGTACTAATCTAAATATCTTGATAGTTGATACAGAAACATGCGCTTACAAAAGCAGCATCAGGAACTGAATGTCTCACAATACACTCCTGCTGTATCACGCAAAGCTAATGCATACATGTTCTGGTTTCAGTTTCATACATTCAATCGGTCCCGGGTATTTGGGTGATCGTTGCACAGTTATTATGTCAGTGGAATGGATAGTCGATGATTTAGGCTTAACCTAGACCACGCTCCTAGATCTTTCAAATCCGAAATGTTTCGCTGATATTGATCAATGTCTTGCTCATGAAATACTCACGTCTGAACCAAGCCGCAATAGTAGATGCCCTTCGCGGCCAAACACTACAAATTCCCAATCTTCATAATTTCTTCCGGGGTTGGCCCAATCCTCAAGGTCAACTCAACCACCACCATGAGCATGCTACGCCAAACGTCAATCGAGCGATTGAGCGCATGGCTATAGCATATCCGTTGATCGCCCGTCGGAAAAAAGACGACATTGCTTCTCTGGCTTGTTCACTATATCCCCAAGCTCGTAGGCGGCAGATCGAGGCTTTGACTCTCTATACGACGTGGCTCGTTTGCTGGGATGATGCTATTGACGCTAACGAGGGCGATCTGGCGGGTGACTTTATGCGCGCAGAGCGTTGGAGGGAGCAGACTATGCGAATGGTGCGCGAGGCATTGGCCGTTGACGAAATGAGTACGAGTGAAGCGGATGACGATCCCATCAATGGCGTGTTTAGAGAGTTTGGTGTGCAATTCTGTAAGACAGCGCCAAGTGATCAACGGCGCCTCTTACACGATGAGATCCAATTCTTCATCAAAAGCTGCGCAGCCGAGCAGAAACTCCGTTTGGCCAGCCGCATACCTGATTACGAGCCGTACATGAAGATGAGGACTGGCAGTGTCGGTGGGAGAATGCTCTGCAGTCTTGTACCATACGCAATGGGTGAGAGGCTTCCAGGAGCGTTATCGTCAGCTCCAGAAATCGTTCATTTATGGACACAAGTGAGCATTCTCCAGAGCTTGATGAATGATATGCTGTCTCTGAAGAAGGAGTTGCGGACTGATTGTGTCATCAATGCCGTTGCAGCCATCATGGAGCCTGGCATGAGCTTGGATGTTGTGGTTGCTAAGCTGGACAAAAGGATGAAAATGGCAGTCAACAACTTTGACGATGCAGCGAATATGCTGCTTCATAAGACTGAGTTTCAAGAACAAACATACCCTATCGTGAAGAGATACGTTGATGGATGCCGTTCCATCGTCACAGGCACACTTAGATTCACGTATGAAGAATTCCTCTCCCCGTCAACAACAAAGCTGACTCGTCACAGATTAACATCGCCCAGGTACAACATACAGAAACACATAGAAGAAGACGGGTCATTAAAAATTACACTTTAAAGTTCCCCGATAGACAAACCAATCTATACCCCAGACCATATCCTAACTTTCTAATAATCCCTGTTTCAATGCATGTATAGGTAAAAGAAACGCTCACAAGAGTTCAAAGGTGTTATTGTCCTTGGTTTTGCGACGACACCGCCTTCACAAGGTCTGTGATGGTAACAATCCGATACCCCTGCCGTTTGAGTTCAGGAAGAACAGTGCGCAACATGGGCACAGTCCACGATCTCCTGTCGTGGCAGATAATGATAGCTCCCGGGTGAGCCATGCTCAGAATATGCTTCGCGTTGGTATCGGGGTACGGTATCTGGGGGTCGTGAGGATACACACTGCCTAGAGTGATGCGAAAACCCTGATTTCCCAACACATCTCGCATCCGCCTGTTGAATATTCCAGACCCTGGACGGAAGTAATTGTTGGGGAGGATCTGACCGTTGGCGGCGTATGCCTCCGTGAGAATATCCTTGACGAGGTGGACTTCCTCCAGCAGCTTTTCGTTACTGAGTGACTTGGAGGGCTCATCATGCATGGCATGGTTTCCCAGCTCATGCCCCTTTGCAACCAATTTGACGAGCTTATCCTTGCGACCCTCAACCTGAGATCCTATGACAAAAAACGTAGCGTGGGCCTCATTCTCCTCCAGGATCTGCATGATGTCGTCGGTGTGGGCGGACGGCGCATCGTCGATCGATAGGGCGATAATCTTTTGGTCGGTGGGCTCTTCGAACAGCACGTCGGGGTACTTCCTCCGCAGCCAATTGATGAGGTATCTCGGAGGTTTGTAGACGCAATATGCCGAGTAGAAGGGGAAGATTAGGAGGCCTACGAGGACGAGGAGGGCTATAATGGTAGCCATGCGATTGCGCCTGACCCTTCGCCGTAGCTTGGTGGGCAGGCGGAAAAGGGAGAATCGGGCCATTGGAGCATTGACTAGATGGTCAACTGCGGCCGCAAGTCCCAGGAACGAGACTCTGCAGCCTGCACATGCTCCCTCTTCTCAAGAGGGAGGGAGGAGGTTGGTGATGGTTGTGTGGTGGTGCTGTTGTTGTTGTTGTTGTTGTTGTTGTTGTTGTTGTTGTTGTTGTTGTTGTTGTTGAGATTAGATACAAAGAGACCGGGAGGCAGCGAAAAGGGGACGAGCATCATGGTCATGGCGCCTCATGCAAGACGGGACTTTACCCTGGGCTCCCGCTCGCGCTTCTGCAGCGCCTCTTTTGACCAATGGAAGACGAGCCTAGTGCTAAACCCCTGCGCTTGACGCGGCACAGAGAAACATCATGGGGGGGGACGTGCACAGGGCTGACACCTACACAGCCCAGTGGCACAGTTGATCGTTTCTGAAAGCGCAGCAAGCCAAGCACATCAGTTACGCTTCAAGCAACCAGCTCCAAGATTGACGAAGGTTACCAAGCGCCTAAACCCTGCTTATAATCCTAATTCGAGCATTCAAGCGCAATTCTGGTTCGTTGCTCAGCCCTATCGAGCTCCCTCACAGGCCCTCTAAGCGATTGTTTCGGAGCTTTAATCATGCAGCATGTGGCTGCATTGGTACACGGGATGGCTGAATTAGCTGGCCGGTTCATTTATAGCCGATCGGGAGGCGCTCTTGCCGAGAGGACTGGGTATTAGTGACGGTGTCAAGTTTTGTTGCTATTTGGTTTTCATGATGCCCTGGTTTTGGTGGCCTCCGAGAGTCATGATACGAGCTGTGAGAGACTTGTGATGGCTGAAGGTGTGAATTATCCCTGGGCATTTGTATCTGAGACGATTGTAATCCTAAAGTACCTATGCTCTGTGTTCCATGCCGACTGTTCTGTCTCTGGAATATTTTCAGATTCAAAGCTGTCCCATAGCAATCCAGGTACTCTATTTGCATTATGAAAAACCTCATGATGTAACGACAGGCTCCCTCAAAAGTCTTGACAAGACAACTTTCACTTCCCATCGCCAATTTGTCCCTGTCATTGGGGTTGAATTGGATGAGCCTCATCATAGCAACCCAGGGCCTCTATCCATCCTAGGAAAGCCATCTAATTTTGATACCGGAATGAGGCTAGCAACTTCGGCGGCCTGCGAAGACTGACGTCTTTGTTTCCAATTCCCTGCATAACGTTCTGACTCTAGCCTGTATCCAGTAAGCTTGCTGACGGCTTTAGGGGGTCCCAGGCCCTTGGAGAGAGTTCCCCTGCACGGCCACGATCAACTATCGCTGGGGTTCCGAGGAGCGGGCGTTTCTCATTGGTCGAAAGCTGCGGCCTCCCGGCGTCCCCGCGAATAGGGAAGCTTCAGCCACGACCGCAACTCAGTTGAAGTATGCTTGAGAGTAGAGGCATCCAAACAATAGGAAGTGACATATGTCAAGGGAAATTTTCAATGAATCATGTTTTAAAAAGATGCATTCAGACTCAGGTCAATCTAACTACCTACCTATTCACTTCATCAAACAATTCGATTCAGTCCGCAGGTACCTAGTTCTATTCGACCATCGCTGTTACAAACTCTCCACTCAAACAACTTACACGCAATTGACCAATCATCAACGACCTCACTCTCAGCAACCATGAGTCGTCGACAAGACCACCACCAGCGCCACTACGGCCAAAACTACAACACAGACAGCTCTAGGAACTGGAGTGACGAGGCTGTCAGAGGTAGCTGGGATTCCAACTACCAGAGAACAACTTCAGCCAACACATCACCAAGAGACCAGTCCCAGGCCTGGAGGCGACCAAGTCCCCAAGCCTATGACAGACGCCAGACCATGGTAAACCAATGGCTCGGCCAACAGTACAGCCACGACCCCTCGAATGTAGTGGATGCTGTTTCTGATCTCACAACTCCAACGACATCTCCGGCCTTTAGCGACTCTCCCACCTTTCCCTCTCGAACTCAGGAGGCACCTCCATATCAGACACATGCTGTCGCCAATGACTTTCTCGCACCGCCTTCGAGGACTTCTATCCCCCATAGACCGCATGATAGCTACTATCCCAATGCTGCCCCAGCTTCCTCTCGAGGCTCTACATCTTACCGCCTTGACAACAGATCCGTGGACTATCGACACATGGAGCCCAGGTCAGCCGAGCAAGATCTTCGAGGAGTTGGCTCATTTGCCGACAATGATCGTTCACGGTACGTCTATAACTCGCCAATAACAGTTAAACCCCACTGACTTATATCTCCGTAGCCGGGAAGTCAAGTACAAACCACTCAGCAATTGGTTTGGCCTCTGGTTACCCCCTCAAGAATGAGCTTGGCCACATCAACACCCAAGATTTTACACCACTTCCACTTCAATGCTGAGCAATGATCTCAAGCGCTTAGCCACAAATTCTGGAGAAAAGGTATCTAGAAGAGCATAGTACTCTTCATTGCGTCTCGATTTCTCTCGTTTCATTTCTTGTTTTCCTCTCCTCTTATCCGCTCTTCTTTCCAGATTTCTCTCTCTCTCTCCTCTCTCAAGCACAGCCCGACTTACATACATATATGGGTTATGTTGGGTTTACATGTTTCCCCTATTTTGTATGGCATTTCTTTTTAGATCGGACAGTCACGTTCCTTTGATTGTGTTAGACCAGTGTGGTGATCTTTCATACAAATCCTCTCACTTTTTTCTTTATGGTCTGTGTATATCTGATATATCACGACAATCTCTGTCTCATGGACGAGCCATTTAAACAATGCGAGCCCATTGCAGAGGATATTCATTTCCATGATGCATTTTTTCATTTTCTCTATAAACAAAACATTTCTCTTTTTCCTTCCTTCTATATCCAAAAAATGACTGTCTGTTCTGATTCTCTGTCCCCTTCATTTACTGACCCCCTTCTCTTTTTCCTTTCTCAAAGCCTCCAGGCCTTGGAGCAAATCTTTCTTGAGATCTTCAAGACCTTCAACACCGATACTCACCCGTAAAAGTCTCTTATCAATCTTAGGATCAGTCATCGCACGCCACTCAATCAAACTCTCAACACCACCCAAGCTAGTGGCATGGTGGAACAATTCCAACTTGGATGGCAGTCGCTTAGCGACATCTCCATCGCGAAGATACACTGAGAAAACAGGGCCATAGCCATTGGGCATCTGCTTCTGCAACCAACTACCCTCGATTGATGCCTCGGGCTGGAGACTGGCGTGCTGGACTCGCTCGACAAGGGCGCCGATCGCAGATGAAGGATCGCGCTGCTGCTCAGCCAACCAGGAAACAAGTGCAGTAGCTGTGGCACTCTGGCGCTGGACGCGGAGCTCGAGAGTTCGAAGGGAGCGGATACCCAGCCACCCCTCCAAGCTACCCATAACAGAACCAAGAAGAAGGCGGTCATTGAGGAGACTACGTTCCCAGTCTTTGTGCTTGTGGTTGACAGACAGCGTACCGCAGAGCATATCGGAGTGACCCCCAAAGTATTTTGTACCGCTATGCATGACAACATCAACACCATACTTGAAAGGATCCTGCAGCGGAGGTGGTGCAAATGTCGCATCAACAGTCAGGTAAGCACCAGCTTTCTTGGCCTTTTCTGCATATGCTGCAAGATCGCGTGCCTCACCAGTAGGGTTAAGGGGCGTCTCGACATGGATGACATCGCCGGGCTCGAGGTCCTCAACGGCACAGTCCAAAGGCAGTGTCTTGAGACCTGTCAGGCGAGAGAGAATACTGATCACTCCGTGGCAGCCGTGGTAGCCATCTCCAATGGCAATGCGTTTAGGGTTCAGATGGACCAACATGGCGTGGAAAGCAGAAAGACCAGAAGAGTAAGTAATCGTTGGAGCGCCAATGACGGATGTGAGAATCGCCTCGAGACGAGTGGTATTGGGACCAGTTGCCCGAGAGTAGACATGAGAGTCCAGAGGATTGTTGGGCTACACAAGTTTAGTCAAAATTCGACACGAGAAGTTAGAAAGCTGTTAGGGGGGCTCATGATAGTATTGGGTCAACTCTAGTCATGATATTCCCGACCATCTGGTAGTCTAAATCAAGACAAGGAAGCATGCACACTTACATCGGTATTATCCCAGGCCTTCAGCGCATCGGGGTCATTGCTGTACCTGAAAGTCGTGCTGACATGCATAGCCGGCGCAACGGCTCTGTGTGACTGGATGCCTTCATCGGCATGAACAGCGCGGGATGCCAGTGACAGTTCGGCGAGGGAGCTATCAAGTCCGGTCTGGGCCCCGGCTGTACCGTCCGGTACCGATGTGACGTCCTTAAGGTTGGTAGGAACTTCGTCAGAGGCCATGATCTCCGTCTTTGTCTTTTCAGTTGTTTTGAGAATTTGATAGAAATTTGTAAAGTTGATTGATATAGTAGCAGTCTAGGTCTATATCTGCTTATGTCTGGCGCCCTCCGAGTGATAGAGCGGGGCCTCTAAGGAATCTATCAATGACAAGCACGCAATAACAAGTGGATGCAGCCGTTGGAACAATTTCTACGGTTTCTTCTACTGGACTGTCTCCGTCATCGGCTATATTACCACGCCCTATGGCAAGATCCTGTCATGCTGAATACATAGTATAAGCTGAACCATAATTATCCACACAATATCGCATCAACTTTGACAATGTAACACTAAATCGGTTGCTCGTTGAACTCAGACGGATATCCACTCAGTTAATATTTCTGTAACCGAGGCCGAGAGTTTATAGCTTATGATTCTAACGTCCTCACCCTGATGACCAGTGACCACTCGAAGCCATTATGCAGGTACACTGAAACATATATATCTTCTCATTATCATTATGTAGCTCATATTTGGTCCATTTCAAGGGACAGGACTCCATAGCAGATGTTGCTTGTCCGTCGGGGCATTACAACTCCACGTTCAGCCCACAGTGCTCTTTGCACAACGCACTCATCCAATCCTTGATTCTCCATCAAGATGTACCCAGGTCTCACAGCGAATGCGATTCTAGCATTATCCCGACCTAGTCAACCGAAAACGCCGAGAATATAAATGAAAACTCCAGGTATCTCTAATACAATGTAGAAGAACAAAACTTTGATCGTGCATCTCATTGCATTTCTTGACCATCGGTTGAGACAGTCACCTTGGGGGATGCGTTGTCCATGGGAGTAAGCTCCGAACCTTGGCCGCTTTGGGCTCTTTTGCGACCATGCATGAGGAAACGGGATACAGTAGGATTGCTTGAGCTATCCTTGTCGGAGAATTTCGAGAAAAAACCTCGCTTCTGAGGCTGTGCCTGGGGGACAGGCTGCTGTTGCTGCTGCTTGTGGTCGTCCAGTCCTACGTCTTCAAAACGCTCCTCGGCGGTTGGTGGCTGCTCGAATGATCGCTCGATCGCAGATCTAGGTAGTCGGGGGAGACGTGCTGAGTCAAGGCTCTGGCGTGTTGGGAAATCACTGCTGGGCATTGGTGATCGTGCAGAGATGTCCTGTTGCTCATGTCAGTCGTGCGCTGAGCAAATGGGAAGGATATCTGATTTGACGGATGGCAGATAATAGGAGATACATACGAAAGATCGGCGGTAGGAATCAAAGGACTCGCGGGAAATAGAGAAATGTTCAATGTCGCCGGAACTGCTTCGAGTATCCGTCGAGTTGCGGGTCGTGAGATACTTTCGAGGCCACTGGCCCTTTTCCTCGGTAGGTGATGGCTTTGCGACCGTTAGCTTCAAATCCGACATTTTGCACGTTGGGGCTAAACCGACTTACAGGAAGATAAACGCCACTGTCGTTGACAACTGTTGCGCAAAGACAAATTAGCCAAGCTCCTCTGGTCTTGTGACAAGATGCCAAATGCGCCTCTTTATGACTTGGCCCCCCACTGCGGAGGTTGAGGGAGAGGCCAGGAGAGACGGGAGGCGACTAGGGTCGGTTGACATACCGCTCATCTTGTATTCGCCATTGTCGCGACCCTGACTTCGAATGCTTAAAACGGGAGTGGACTTGGAGCCGACAGTGTCGACTTTCTCGAAGCCAGGGGTAGAATCAGGGCGTTGGTTCTCATCTTGAACGATAACACTGCCGGGGCGACGAGCGAAAGGGTTGCGAATAGGCATTGCGAAAGAAAAGCGGTGGAAGCTATTGATGGAATATTTGATTGTTGGTATATCAGAAGATAGAGTTGTTGAGACAAGCAGCCGAAGTCCGGAAAGGGTGAGATATGTACCACGATGTATTACAGGCACAGGACAAAAACAAGATGGAAAAGGAAGGGAAATATGACATCGAAGAGTGGAAGGATGGAAGGAGGGAAGCGAAACGGGGGACGGGTTTTGGGGGCAGCCGATGTTTAAGTTAATTGACTTTTAGAGCCGAGGACGACGACGGGGAAGGCGGAACCCCAAGATGGGAATGGAAATGGGAAGGGGGAATGGAATTGGGACTCGTCCTTGCCCAGTTAGAGGACGAATAGGAAAAATTGAAACATAGAAACAGCCTGTGGATCGATGCTAGGAACTCTGTAAGTGGGTGAGATGTGTGAGACTTGGCGATTAGTAGAGTGAGAATTGTGATTGTATGTAGGTATGTGGATAAACGAATACGTGTGTGCGTGGCACCACCGAGTCGGGTCAAATCCTCGCCTTCGAAGAGGGTGTGAAACATGAGATTAGGGACTGAAGTGAGAGTTGAGGATGGACCGATTGAGAGTCCACAATGTACAAGGGCGATGTTAGGTCTGAGATGGTTGAGAAGGACCTCGGCATCCTGCTTGCAATTTGGTCTGTTCTATCTATCTATCTATCTATCCATCCATCTTTCAGTGTTTTTGAAACATTATTACCAACTGGCAAAAACAAGCATCAACTATTTGCACTAAAAGGGCTAATAAGCATTGCCTGCCATTTGAGAATCGCACCGGATGCTACTCTGTTTGGTTGGGCATTGTAGTTGCAGCGATTCGTAGGTACACAGCACAGCCATCTTACAAACTGCATGTCAGCCGAGCATCGCCAGCAGATCAGCACAGCACTAGGGTCAGGTCCCAGGTTGGCCCCCCGGAGTTCAGGGACTTGATTGACACCAAATTGCCAAGACTGGAAGGGTTAAACGCTTACCGTCATCGGGTCCATCGTCCAATAACGATCCTATTGGCATGGCACAACAACAGCTCACACACCAGGAATCACAACAAGCAAGATCCGGGCCGCTGATAATCTCCAATACGACACCCGACACTGTGCTCAGATAGCGATGCTGGCGGCACGGTGCAGTAAGTAGATCACCTGAATCAAGGCTTGCAGCAGACGGACGACATCCTGATCGACACCTCACCAAGCAAGGCAGACTCCCAGAAGAGATGGCAATCATGTCTGCAATTAACCCGGCGCGGCATCTGTCCCGAATTTGGCAACGTTGCGGCACCCTGTTCCGTTTCTGTTCCAAGATAACGTGCCTGATCCTGTTTGGGATGGTGGAAGTTAGATGTTGGAGGTTTGATCCTATGACGACTTGGTGATGGTTCCCTGATTCAGGTCCAATCCCGCCAAGACTCTGTTTCAAGGGCTCATTAATTCCCAAGTTGGTGGTCGCTAACGTCAGGTCTTGATGTCAGGACTGATTTTGGCTTTCTCTTTAACTGGCCATCTCCCCACACGTGTAAACAACACTTTTGGTGGTGATAATCTCTGATTGTAACAGTGGTAAAGTGGTTTAGAGCCAATGTCCGGGGTATCCGAATGGTGGGTCGATCCTCAGAACATGCCTTCTCCTTTGAGAGGACCCGAAACGCCGATCCGGCCTTGAATCGGTGTTGCTAGTGACCCACTAACTTCCGGCCGATTTCAAGTCCCGGGCTTTGATTGCACCCGACGCCGATGGTGACATGGTTCAATTGTAATTGGGCAGACTAACATCTTTAAACTTTTTCTCAGCTTACTGTCATGGCATTCTTTTTTCGAAGAGGCGGCTAGATACTGATGGAAAAATTATTCCCATGACTCAGGCGAGACAACAAGAGCATCCTTATCTCATTGCAGTCAACACCAAACATGCATAAGGTACCTACCATACCTCAGAGGAGGCCAGAAAGTTTAGGCGCTTGTTCCTAAGCGACATAAATATTTAACCAAGTTAGCCTAGACTTTGTATCACTCTTTGGTGGGTATGTTTTGGCATTCTCTTTTTAAGTCTTTGACTTTTTTGCTTCCTGGGGCTTATTTATCTAGGTATCTATCACGAAGTGCCTCTTAAAGACTCAATTGAGCGCTCACGAAGTCATATATAGGATAAAGTTTGAGCATGCTAATAGACTAACCTCAAAGCACCTACCTCACCTTAAGCTGCTTCAGAAGAAATATGTCTCTCCCCTCACGTTTTCCCGTGTAATACGGTAACTCATGTCAACTTGGCTGGAATCTGTTGCTACCCGAAACATGTTTCAATGCTCCGAAGACCAGACCAGACTAGGGTAACGCTTACCAGCATGCCAACGACGGTTGATGGAGTGTTTAGTTTGTCTATTGCTGTTTTCCTTCTGGTTGAACACCTGGTACTATATCCTTGGCTCATCATCCTATGAATACCAAACAACCTGGACAAACAGCCTTGGTATCTTGCAATCGGTTACCTTCATTCTCTCCTATTTAGTAGGTAATCTGTCTAGCTCAGCCTGACCATGTGTATTCGAGAAAAGTCTCGACGCCTCATGCAGGCTCGCTCGCCCGTCTGGTATTGATTGGTATCTTCCTTGAGTAGGATGTGTTCTCTTAACCTCCGTAAAAATCTTTTTTAACACGCATATTCTGTTCCATTTCGGTTAGATAGTACCTATCAAGGCATTTACCGAACGGCACAGAGCTGCTGGTTCATTCTCCGAGTGACACTGGCCACTGCCTATCCGCACCTGCCTACGGATGTCAGTGAATATTGGTAACTTCCAAACGATTCATCGCACTTGCACTCCCAACAGTCTCGATCAACAATGACACGTGCTAATCTGGCTATGGCACTCACGAGGCTCGTTTAGAGCTTGGCTTCCTTGCCCAAATCCGTTACCACGCATCACCCATTCACTCTCATTTTTGGAACCTGGATTGTCATGTTACAATTTTGGAGCCTTTCAAACATCCAAATCGTCCGAATGTTTTTGAAAAGTTGAAGTATATCCTGTACTTTCTTTCCTTGGAGCTCTGTTAGTCTTCATAGTATCAAGCCTCATCATGACTGCCTTCTTTGTGGATTGGGAGCTCTGGCAAGAGATGACTTTCGTACGTATATCTCTCTACCCATGGATAATTTGACTTCTCTTCTTCAGAGACACCTGCAAAGTATTATTTCAAGACTGACTGCAAGTCGTAGGTTCTTGGGTGTTGCATCGTTCTTGTTTTCGCCATGGGACTTGTGAAACTATGGTGGTCTAACCGAGCCATACGCCGTCTGGAGATTATCGACGAGGAGAAGCGCGCACGAATCTCCCTCATGTCACGTTGCGGCATCGAAAACATGCGAGCTCCCGAGATCCCTTTCGGTGTTCGTGCTATTCTGAGCGGCGTCGAGGTGGAGGGCATCTGGATCTCAAGGCCAAATTCGCCTGGGCCATGCCAACTCACACCAGTAGCAACTCAGGTTGGTCGGCGCATTAGAATATCCAAAGGAAAGGGGAAAATGATAGACATAGGGTCATCAGAATGTCTGTCAGACACGCTCGACTCTGAAACGACACCAAGTTACCCGACATCTACAAAGACATCTCAGCAGGATGGCATTGTTTCAACAGAGGGCATGCAGAGCCAGCAGGAACATGTCGACTCAGCTAGTTCAATGAAGAAGACTCAAGTTAACTCGATTGTCCGACGGAATTCACAGATAAACTGCAACAACACTGGCTCTAGATCATCTAGCAGTTGCAACGATGACTTCATTACGCCAGAACAAACACCGCCGGGATCTACCGTAAGCCAGACAGAAGCTTTCGAGAAGGGAAAGGGACACTCGGTATCAGACACCATCTTCAGTATAGAGCAGCTAAATGCCTTGCCACACGTGAGAAAGCCGTCGACGGGAAGCGTGGCAATGCCAAGCGGGCACCCCAGAGTCCTCAGATCAGAGAAAAGGCGATTAATATCGGAATCGTCGAGCAGTTAGCAAATCATCACGAATTCTTGCAAGTGCCCAATTTCTTTGATTGTCATTGAGGTGCTATCCAGTTGCTTTAAATCTGTCGGGGCTCCGCCGTAAATCCGTCGGCTCGTTCCCGCGGGATCTAGGGCCTTGAAACGACATCGGTAGCCAGATCTAGTGCCATCACACCATTGAACTCTGGAGAACCAGTACCCAAGGATTTAGAAGGGCGGGGAAGATCATTGGGTAATTGTATAAAAGGATTCCAAGATATCTCCGACACCTATTGATTCCTTTACACACTTGGAATTAGCTGCTTGTCTGATTGAAGATAGTTGAATACCAACGGCAGATTGTCCAGACACCTTGAGCTGCTCAAGAGTAACACCAAAAATGGCATCTCAGACTATTCATGATATTGCAACGAAAGGCTTCGATGACGCCCAGTCTTATGACGCACACCGGCCCTCTTATCCCCCTGCTGCTGTCGCCAGTCTTCTGGGACATCTCGGTCTCAAGGGTCAATCTGGACTCCATATCCTAGACCTGGCAGCTGGCACTGGCAAGTTCACTGAGCTTCTGGCTGCCAGGCCGGAAGGATACGAAATTATTGCCGTAGAGCCGCTGGACTCGATGAGAAACACCCTTGTTGCCAAGA
This sequence comes from Fusarium udum, assembly GCA_013186905.1. Classification (NCBI taxonomy): domain Eukaryota; kingdom Fungi; phylum Ascomycota; class Sordariomycetes; order Hypocreales; family Nectriaceae; genus Fusarium; species Fusarium udum. The sequence goes on from JAAQPG010000057.1 coordinate 29,813, forward strand.
ATCTCTCCAAAGTGGACGTTCGGCCAGGTACGGCAGCTGAAATGAAGGACGTGGGAGATGGATGGGCAGACGGCTGCATTGTGGCTCAGGTAAGCTAGATGCCTTGTCTGGAGAGAGCACTAGTTAGCCAGAAATCAGACTGACTTTTGAAGGCATTTCACTGGTAAGTCGCTCCTCAAAGGACTAACAATAGGCCCTAACCAAGTCCAAGGTTTGCCAGTGAGGAGTCCCTCAAGGAGATACACCGAGTGCTCAAGCCTGGGGCCAAACTGGGGCTGATCTGGAATGCCGAAGAATGTAGTTACGTCCCAGTTGCCTTTCGTCGCTTCCGGAGTGACTGATAACAGACCCAAGATAATCGCCCCGAGAGCTGGCCAGCCTCTACAAAGTGGGAGCAGGAGCTCAGCGAGCTCAACTTCAACGAAAAGGCGGACAACGAGCCTCGGTTTCGACACTTGCTATGGGAGAAAGTCTTCGAACGTCAAGCCGAAGCTGAGAAGCCATTCTTTTCCACGCCCATCAAGACCGAAAAAATCACATGGTCGATTTGGTTGACCCCTGATGCTTTGTGGAACAGATTCGACACACTTAGCTGGAACAAGCTTCGGCAAGGGGAGGAGCGTCGACTGTTCAGAGAAAAGTTCGACAAGATTATCAAGGAGGGAGATGCCACGTTCAATGAGAACGGTGAGGTTGAGCTTCATGGGTGCACTTTCTTTGTCTGGACGTCACGTTTGGATGGCCCAAAGTGAAGAGGATGTAGAGATTAGTTTCATCATAAATCTACATGTAGAGACCGAGCCGTCTTTCATTGTTCAAGACCAATCATGAGTCTGCCGAAATATACATGACTTTCAGCGCCGATTAGCAAGATTTCTGCCCAAAAAAAAGTAACACTCACCATTGTTTCCTCTCACAAAGGCGTCACCGTATTCCCTACGCTTCTGGCCATTGACATACTCGGCTGTCTTTTCCAGGGCAATGTTCATGTAGCCATCCACAGATTGAAGTTCGCCTATGAGTATTAGCTCCATCCTATCTGCTGTATCGTCGCGTGTGAGGCGCTCAGCTGCATCGTCAAATCGATGAGTGAAGAGGTGAAGACTCACCCTTGTAGACAACGCCAGAGTTGAGCTTGACAGTAACAGGATTGCCGATGATGTCGCTGAGGAAGCTTGAAGGGTCTTTTCCCTCACCCTGAGAGATAGCGCCGTTCTCCATTGTGAAGACTGGGGTGGTGCTTGGAGGTTGGCGGTTTGAGAGGTTCAGGGTGTTGTTGGTGGTTTATGATAATAGATCTTGGAGAGCTTGTGGAGTTGTCTGGGTCTAGTTACCTTAGCCTGAAAGATTGATGCCTTGTCGTGGCTGTTAAGGCTGGAGTCTATTCGCACTGTGGGGCATCACGCCTGCTGTGAAGCCGCCTAACGTCCCGTTACAGCGGCACGTAGCGAGCCCAGAGTATTTTTAGCGGGCCAGTTCTCTATTTCTTGCCCTGGCAACCTCCATCCCACCAGCTCCAGGCGCGTAAAGTGTAAAGTGCGATTCAAGCCTTTCAACGAAAGACCTGTTCAACCTCCAGCTTCATTGTTCTTGATTACTTTTAGACGCAACCTATTGTTCTGTATCGCTTTTTGCGCGTCTGTCGCTTGGTTACTCTACAAAACTGAGCGAACAACTGACGCTTTGCTATCATCAAAACTTCGTGCAAGCTAATCAGAGGCTCTTGACCAATATGAAGAAACTCCCATTTAAGCCCACCGCGCTACGCAGGGCAGCGCCAAAACCAACACAATCCGAGGATTCCAAGGACAGTGACGATGATGGACTCTCTCTGTTTCGCCGCTCAAAGGAGATGGCGCCTATCATGGCAGCTGATCAGCAAAGGCGTTGGAGGAGACATAGAGAAGCTGAGCAGGAAGCTGAGCGCAAACGACTTGAGGCCATTGGGGAGAAGCGACCGCGAGAAGACTCCCCAGATAGCGATGGGCTCGCCAACAAGGACCCTGGCCCCGAGGCCAGCGACGGTCTACCTTCCTTGCCTGCACGGGTAGAGGGAACTCCTGTTACCGATCAGCCGCTGACACACGATGGAGCGGATCGCACCAGGTATGCTTGCTAACTAGATCGTCTAACATCGTGTTCTGATTCGTTTAGTGAACTTGTCACTCCTCCTCCGTCAAAACGATCAAGGCTAGACTCAAGCTCGGCCCAGAAGCCTATACTTAGTTCGCAACTCGACATAGACGAAGACCCTTTCCCAGATGCATCACCAACTCGAAGATTGGGGCCGATTCGTAACCCCCCTACTCCAAGTCGGAATATGAAGACAGAAGGTGTCAAACCACAGGCCAAACCAAATACAGATCCCATAACGATTGACTCGGATTCGGAATCCGACTCAGAACCTCCCAATCCCAAGACCGAACTACCATCGAAGCCGGGAAGTAGCAGTATCGAACTTGCGGAGCGGACCTCTAAGCCATCTAAGGAACCAAGCCCACCACCAGTGGAGGAGGATGAGTTCGCAGAGTACATTCGCAAAGCCGAAGAGAAGCGCGCCCGCCAACAGGCCCTTCAGGCTAACAAGTCTGAGGGGCAGTCCAAGGAGGCCTTTAACATTTTCATTACCAGCACGATACCTCATACTGTACCCCTACAAGTGAGGTTTTTATTTAACAAACCTCTTCGCATAGCTCGAGATGCGTGGGTTAATCACCAAAAGGCCAAAGGTGTTTCCATACAAGCAGACGATGTAACTCTCACCTGGAACAATAAGAAAGTATACAACACGTCCACCTTGATTGGCCTGGGCATACGCCCGATCGGCAATGGACGTGCTGTGAGCGATGGTCAAGGGTCCGCGGGCTTCAGAGAGAACATGTCTTCGATAAACGTGCAAGCCTGGACTCCGGAACTCTTTCAGCAGATGGAGCAGGAGCAGGAACTCCAGCGGAAGCGTGACGCTGGTGAACTTTCTGGCGAGGAAGAGGAGAAACCAGCCGAGAGAATCAGGTTCGTGATCATGCTCAAAGGACGGGATGTTGAACCGCTGGCTTGCAAGATTCTCCCTGAGACAACTGTGGAAACGCTCATCTCCTACTTCCGTCAACAGCGTAATGTTGGTTCAGATAAGCAGGTATCTCTTTGGTGGGATGGTGAGCGGCTCGAGGAGCACGTGGAGATGCAGGATGCCGAGATCGAGGCTCAAGACACAATCGAAGTGCATGTTGATTAAAGCGAGCTCAGTCGCAGCACGATTTCTTGGCATGATAGGTTATTGCAGGTGGAAAGCGGACGACGGCGCTGAAGGATATGATACCCGGAGGAACCCCTCTTGAGAATTAGCTAGGATGATTTCAGCACGCAATTGATGTTGCTCTTTCATTATTCATTTGTTACGCTTCCATAATCAGATTAATATTCGAATCTGGCGCATGTCTTGCCGCCTCTATGTAATTGACCTTGGCTGTCCAGCTGCAAGGCTCTTCTCCCCTATAACGCCTCTATTCAACCAAGCCGAACCGGGCACCCGCTGCCTCGGTGTTAACAAAACCTTGGTCCCAAATAATGCAAGTCTGCCCTTGAATAGTAGTATACACCATTTGCTGCCTGTGTTGTTGGTCCCAGAGATCGCAGCTTGATTTGTAGTATCTGATATCAGCCAACCCCGTACTCCATGAATGTGAAAGAATACAGATAATAACATGGGCTATCTGCAGGCTTTCTGTTCCCTCTAAATGCTGTCGTGCTGATTCTGGTCTTAGTCGATCAGATGTCGGGTATTGTTAGGGTACGATCGTGGAGAAATGGTACCCTTCATTTTTGTGGTCGGAGTTGAAGGATAACCAGTGCCCCGTTGACGGACTTTCTCGTCTAAATCCTTGGTGTCAGTCAACATCTCTTTATGCGGCGTATTCGTGGGACGTTGAGAGGGCAAAGGATGGCGATTTTTCCCTCTGCCAGTTACGTTCCGCTTCGTCTGAGGAGCTGGCGCAGATCCGTTTGCCTTCTCTTGGCTGATGATATTTTTAGTTGCCTTGAAGCTTTTCAGCTGCGCCTCCTTGTGTCCACCTGGGGCCTTTCTCTTGCGCCCGTTTTGTTTAGAGGACCCGCGTTGTTTCGAGAGTTGTGCAGGCTGGTCCGTGGTAACCCTGCCATCGAAAGATATCGTGGTCTGCATCGTCTTCGCCGGATTTTTGATCGCTGATATCTTGGGGCTTGCATGGGGCGTTGGTATGCCTTGCACCTGCTTGACCTGCTTCGATTTGGCTGCGCCTTGCTCTTCAGAATGAGGTGAGCCAGAGTTGACCGGGATTTCAACAAAGAAATTGAGGTGTTTGCGATCCTCTTGGCTCTTGGAGAAGTCTTCCTCGGACACCTCATAATCCTGCCCAAGGGTGATATTCCAGGGAGGAAGGGCTGCAGATCGAGCCACATCATCACACTTTGATCGTACTACGATGTCCCAGCAATTTTTCAGATCGGCGCCTTTGGGTCCATCGTCCACATTAATCCAAATAGCAGTACCGTTCTTTCGTCCTCGTGTGACTTGGCACATCTCCCTCACTAGTCTGCGAGTTCCAGGAACCTTGAGTGTCGTTCCAACCACCAATACAGCATCAGGGCGGGCCTTAAGATCAGCGCTTGAAACATTCCCGATGGCATCCTCATCTGGGTTGTACTCATTGTAGAGCACAAATCGTGGTCGTAGTCTGCCGATGCCATGGCTTCGCTTCCCAGCATGTGCGGTCCGAACTTCATCGAGATCTTTACATGTTGGACAAAGTGGAGCCTCTGGGCCGTCAAAAACCTCGCCGTTAAATTCCCGGATATTGTTGCATTTGGTGCAGACCATTTTCTGGAGACCACCGTGCAGCTGGATTGTAACAGGCCAGGGGCCTTTGGGGTTAAGAGGAACCTCGGTGGCCAGAGGCTTCAGTTGGGTGTCAAGGCAGTCGATATTTTGCGAATAGAGGCGTAATAAGCGGCCTTCTTGAGCCAGTGATGCTAATAGTTCGTGAAATGGTGTAGGTTTTGCAGCTTTCGTCATTGTGGCCATTTCTCTAACCATTGCATGAAAAGACTGAGTTGTGGAATCGTGTTTGTAAACTGAAGCATCGAACAGATGTTTACCAGAACCCTTGAGGTTATGCTGAGTTTTGACGGTCGCAAATAAGCCAGTGGATGAGCGGAAGTCGGGAATTCCTGCTGAAACTGAAATTCCAGCACCAGCAACGACAACGATCTTCTTTTTCTTGCGCAATGTGTCAATGAGCCTTTTCAACTGGCCACGGTCTTCGGCAGTGAGTTCATCTTCGGGCTTCATAAGATCTAGGTACTCGGTAGTACGTTCTTTCGGGGGAGATATACGACGCTTTTTGGCTGGCGGGGGACCTGAAGTGGAATCATCGAGTGGTTTGGCGACAATTTCATCTTCGGATGGAAGGTCACACGTCTTGTCTGGAGAGTGCGGGCCCGATGCAGTCGTTGATGGAGATGGATAGCGCTTCGTGGGGTCGGGCATGTCAGGTGACGAAGGCAATGATGGTGTTCTGGAGAGGTTGGAGAGTGGCGACGAGAGTGTTGAGTTTTCTCCGTCAGGGACGAAAGATAGAGGGCTCGGGGGACTCATTTTGCTCCTCTTAAGGTGTCTATTGTGCGGTAAGAGTCGAAGAGCACCTCCAGATGAAGAAGGGTAGAGTTTTCCAGGAGGAAGGGTAGGAAGGCGTGTGCTTGCTCCAATTCTACCTCATCGCGTAAAAGATAGAAAGAGAAGTAGCCGGTTGCTTGTCTTTGCTCCTAGCCGAGTCGGGATGAAAGAGCGCAGGGAAGTTGCAGATGTAAGTCCAATGGAAGCAGTCGATACTCAGTTTTTGATTAAGAAAATAAACGTAACTGGTCCTGGTCTGTGTAGGAAAACACAAGTGAACCAGGGAAAGAGCAAAAGCGAGAGTAGACGTTCAATGCTGAGTGTGATTTGAGTACCTAGGTTTGAGTTGAAGGAGGCAAAACAGAACAAGGCAAAGCAAATCAAAGCCTAAACCGGGGGAAATGACGGAAGAGTTGTAGTTGCAGAATGCACCTCAGACCCAGAAAGCGGGTTTCGGGGGGGGGGAAGGGAGTACCACCTTAGCGTGTAGCAGCGTCTGCAATGCCCTTGTCTTTTAGTTTCTGCTACAGATGCAGGAGGAGCAACACAACACTGAGTACTGCACCTACTCCCGTACTGTTTCTACCTTATGCCAGGGCCCTCGAGTCTCGACTAGCGCTTAAGCCACAGCCACCACTAATATCAGGAGCGTAGGGAAAAGTGCGCACCCGCACAGCCAGATTGGATGACGGACGGAGCGTGGCAGGTGATCCTGGTTTTTGATCGATAAATGGAGTCAAGAGAAACTTTAAAGAAGCCGGACGGCCTTTATTAACCTCAATCAAGGCGGGTCAAGTATATAAGAACTTGTGGTGTGTTCGAGGCTGGTTTGTTGATGTTTACTCAACTGAACGGTCAAGAGCAATTAATTATGTGTGTTCATGAGTCTGAAGAGCGGTGACATCAGCTCAGGCTGTGATCTTATGCTCTGCCCTGTCTTGTCTGTGGCAATGCCATTCAACGCTGACCCTTGAAGGTGCCAGCTGGTGTGTGGGTCGTGATAGGCTGGAGTATTCTGCAGGCACACGCAACCTGCATGAAAGACAGCGTGTTAGAGCCAATGGATAATTGCCGAGAAACGAATGCTAAGGTAGTTTATACCTCGAGAGTTCCAGGTTTCTACGGTCAGGAAACATTTTCAGATACTGAGGTATTATCTGTATTTATTGCACAATACGGCACCACCCCTATCCTCACATTGTCCTTACCGAGGAAGCTGGTATGATGATTCACTTTAGCTTATTTTGGACTGCACGCAGCGAGTGTGGGAGCTATCTAAATAATGCCCAATGAGCAGCTCCAACTCGCCATTGGGTCGGGCAATCATTTTCTCTCTCCTGGCATCCAACACATCATAACACTGGCCGTGAATTTGCTGGCTTCTCTGCACTCCTTCCTTATACACGTACCTCTTTAGCTCCCACGCGAGTTTAATTGTTTCGGTTTTAGAGTGATTTCCGAAATCGGCTAAAGCGTTTCTCCGTATGCATGTAATTTGCTAACGCCATGTGCAATTCCGATTATTTGTGACGCAAATAGCGACTTTCTCACGAAGCTGTTTAAATCGCTGTGTTCACTAATGTCTCTGACGGCAAATTTATGAAGGTTAAATCTATGTGTTTCTCCATCATAAGGTCTCGAGTTAGTTCCCGGGGTTTTCGGTCATGGTGTGATGCTAAGTATCCAGCGAAACATACTGTACACTCTCCATATGTATAAGCCAGTCCTAGGCGTATCGGTATCTCGTACCTCGTGATTCACTAATAAAGAGGAAATTCTTCTGAGCCTGAGCTGGGCCTGAGAGAGTGTATGATGAATTGTTTCGATATGGTTGTCATCAGGGAACCAGTTTGCCGAAATCGCGTGTAGCTGACCAAATGAAGGGCACCATGCATCCAATACAAGCAACTAAAGCAAACAGTAAATGCATATGTTGTAGCGCATTGGTGTTTCCAGTGCAAACAAATCAAATGACAACAGGAGATGCCAAAATGAACTGATTGTAGGCCCCCAAACTTAGGCAACGTTGCCTAAATCCTTTTATGAGTTAGGATTGAGGTCCCAAGGTTTATTGCCTCCCCTACACAATTCAATCCTTGGTCGGTTGCTAGAGGGACCGTTCACTTGGGACCTGACCCATAAACCCCACAGAATTCCACAAGTGGGGATACTACGTTTCCGCGCAGAAGCGCTAGACGCGATAACCGCCATATCCTTGTTTTAACTTAGCGCGTATAAATCGACGACCTCGGTAACTAGGTACTAGAGGTACCTTACCTTGGATATAGATCTTATGTTCCGAAGTGATACAACACGACATTCCACATCAATTCCAAATCTTACAAGCAGAGATTCAGTTTAGTGTCAAATAAGCAAAACCATTGTAGTACATTAAACGTACAATTCCTCTCGTCTTAGTTAGACCCCTCAACTGACTCATCAGGTCGAGGCAATCGTGCAGCTCGGACGGGAGTACCAGCCACATCGATCGTCTTTTTCTCCCGCTCACTTCTTGTACGGTTAATCAGCTCCATGCCGAGAATACCGCTCAAAATACCGCACAAATGCGATGCGATGTCAATCTTCAACTTGACCGTCTTACCAAAGGCAGCAAGTTGAGGAACGCATATGAGCGCCAGGAAAATGATGCCTGGCACACCGTCTTGGGGTAGCCCAAAGAATCTGTAGCCATCGAGACGATGCTCCCAGAAGTATGCGGCGCAAACACCTAGCGTTGCTGCCGAGGCGCCCAAAGTTGTAACGCCTAGCATACCTCGCATAGCATATGTAGCCACACTGCCCACAAAGCCGACCGCACCGCAGCCCACATAGAGGGTAAGTAAGTTGGCTCGGCCAATATCCTCATGTAGTGCGGATCCAACAAGAAAGAGGGGAACCATGTTCATGAGCAAGTGGCTAAAGTACTGGTGAGAGAAGGGTGCAGTGAACATGGAAACTGGCTTAACAGCACCCACAGCGATGATCATGTAGCGGTTGAGTAACCTCCACAGAGGAGGGGCCTTCCATGCTGCCCAGACAAGCACATTGACAGCAACAATGGCTCCCAGCGTCGCATGTGCAGTAGAGACGTCGGGAAAGACACGGTACCGGGGAGCAGGCTCTTCATAAACAGTGCTTACAGCAGCTAGGAAGCCAATGACGAGAGCGACGAGAGTAGCGGAGGGAAGAACCCGCTCCCAGGTCTTGAGTTCTACAGGAGCTTCTAGATCAGACTGTGCCTTCTTATAGTATTCAGCAATCTTGGGGTTAGCAATCTGTCTCTCCGCTTTGTGGTCGAGATTAGCCAGAGTGCCAGAGTTTATATCCCCTTTTGCCTCTGCTGCCTTTCGTGCTTCTGCCTCGAGAGCTTCCTTCGCCTTCCGCTTAGCGACATTCTGAGCTCGGAGTTCGTCAAGTTTGCTGTGGCCATAGACGGGGTCTGGTTTATAAACTGGAGCGGATGGCTCTGCAGTTTCGGTTTCGGCCTCGTCCCTGTTCTGCTTGGAAGCTTGCTTCGGCTTTTTGGCTGCTTCCTTCTCCGCTTCAAGTTGTGCAAGCTCATCCTCAGCTCGAAGACCCGCGTTCAGCACTTCATCAACCTTGACTGACTTGCGTAGGTACTCGAGACCCTTGGCAATCTGACTCTTGGTGTATGAGGATGTATGGACCGAAAAGGCTGGATCGTCAAGAGTCCCAGCAACCCGACGTCCGTGGAGGATTCGCAGCAGTTGGTTCGCTCTTTTCGGATTGATGCCCCTTCCGAACACATTCACAACCTCTACATCGCTTAGTTCCTTGCTTCTGAATTGAAGGCCGACCTGGTCTCGGTAGTCTCTCGGCAAGTCCTCATAGTTTCGGATCGTCTTATCGAAGAATATCGTTCGTCGGGTCTCGTATGAGTTATTGTTGTTCCTAAAAATGGTACTTCGACAACTGGTGGACAACGGTAGAAGGCCGCTTCGATTTCTTGACGCACAACTTGAAATCCATCGGGCTGGCGCAAACGGCTGGGTCGCAGAGGCTGCTGCCTTTGATACTGCTCTTTGGAGAGCAGACCTCAGCAGCATCCTCGAAGATTTGGGGCAGGCGAATAGACTCATTGTGAATGAATGATTGAATGCGCAAGATGCGCCCTAGAGAGCCACCGGCTCGAATAAAACCACAGCAGCCACGGCGAGGGGAACAGTCGACGGATCGATGGTGTCTCTTAGTGCATGAATTAATCTTGGACGCATGAGGCCGATAATTTTGGTCACAGCATGTCAAGGATCATCAACTTTGAGGTACGTACCGCCACTACGCAGGACGTTTAGCAGCCTGGACCCCACCATTGCATTCAACTGCCCCGCGGTCTTCTGGAAGCTCCCTACTACATATCATCATACCCATCCCCAACTACACCTCTTCACGCGGCTCTCGTCATATTTGATCATGTCTTCCACGTCCACATCCGCCGACACCACACCAATCGCCCCCGCACGGTTCGCCGCCGCCCTCAGGGACCTCTCGGTGGGCATGTTACACCTCAAAGTCCTTGAAATCCGCAATTCGATCGCCCATCTACAGTACTCCAACGACCAGCTCAAGCCATTTGCAGAGGGCACAGAGACCACGCCGTCCGGTGAATCCTCGGGCCCCGACCAGGACTGCATCGATGCTATTCGCGAGAACGAACAAGTCATTGATCGCATGGCTGAGCGCATAGCTCTGATCCGCGCAGAGGTGGAAGAGCGTGGACTCAGCTGGACAGAATTCCAGAACCGGGATGAGACAACTAGTAAGAACGATGAAGACGCGGCTGCTGTCAATGGAGATACTCAAGCTAGTACCGCGGCATCTGACAACGAGAATCGACACAATGCATGGAACGATGGGACTTTTCAAACGGGGACAATTCGAAACGGCGAGGTACAGGTGGATCGTCAGGCAGGTCGACCAGAGGGTGGAAGTTTGAGCGACGAGCAGCTTCGCAGGGCACTAGAGGAGCGAATGCGAGACCTAGGTACAGACGACGATGAAGGAGGGATGCACCTTTGAGATTGGGAGGCGAAAGAAGCATGAAGGAAAACTACAACATAGCCGGCGTTTGGGGGATGGAAGGAAATGACGGCATGATACCCGATACCTAGAACACCAACATGGATAATCGTTCAATCATACGGAATAGTCAAAATCGGTTCGACCTTCACTAGGTCGCAGTTCACAGACAAGGAAGTAGGGTCTTTTTTTAAAATCCCAATTTTGCTATTTTTCGATCTCAGCTGGTGTCTTGCTGAGGACTTCTGCTTTTAAGGCTGCGAAGTGAAGCCGCAGTGTTATTTATACGTCATTCGACACTTTGAAAGCACGCATCGCCGGCCTTTTGGTGCTTCAAAAACCAAGACAAAGAAAAGATGAATCATGTAACCTGCTCCGACGCCCAAGTGCTATGCCGCCCAATGCTAAACCAAAACCGGTCCCTTATAAATGCTTATAAAACAAGAGAAACATGAGCTGAAACAATGTACTGGAGAAGACGGTGAAGATAACGATGCTAAAAGATAACAAGACATGTGGAACAGGCAAGAGACAAGACCGCGATGAGTTAGGTGACAGGGTGAAACGGTCTTGAAGAGGTAATGAGGACGTGGGGGTTGCAATATTCTTATGCGCTGTGGCTTGAGCTTTGTTTCACGCGCATCCGACTCAGTCAGTGTCGTCACCAACAGGGGAGGCAGCACCTGAAAGCCTCTTGGATCGAGTGGACTTTTGTCGCTTGGATCGCTTTGAGGACATTCGGGTGGCAGTCGCGGACCTTGTGCTCATGATGGTCTCAAGCTTTGGTCGTTGCGCGGCATGTCCCGCACTCGAGGGTGTTCGGCGGGTTCCCAGGTTCATGGCACTTTGCGAGAATGGAATGGGCGTGTCAGAATCTGAATCATCAGAAGAATCGTATCCTGGCGGTGCGGCAACCGGTCGCAGGCGTGTCTTTCGCTTGGCGAAGCCACTATCGAGCGAGTCGTCTGATGTGTCGAATGAAAGGCTTCGAGTTCGGTGGACAGAGAGAGACTGACTAGTGCGGTTGAGGAAGAGGGATTCGATGAGTTCGGTTTCGGTAGGATTGCTGTTTACCTTCTTCAGCTTCTCCATGACAAGCTTCTCGTGGACAAGTCGGCCAAGTTGCATATCGTCTCCAACCAATGTCCTGCCGCTCGATTTGCTCCCTGAGCTTCCAGCCCGGCTAACAGGCACCTTGCCTTCCATGACCTTGGCTGGCGGCGGAGGCTGCAACATCCATTGGTGGGCATTTCGCGAAGGAATCTTGCTGCTGACGACGGGAGGGTGGTACTCGTTGATGGGAGGATTCTTCGGAAAGTAAAAGTCGTGCCGTTGCTGTTCTGTTACCTCCTTCTCGAGTCCGAGTGTAGACTCGATTAGTCGACCGGCAGAATCTCGTGCCTTTGATATGGCGTCCTTGAACTTTTGGCCGCCCCATTGACCCCATAGCTCCTCGTCCTCTCGCTGATATCCATGTCGCCGGTTCCAATCGTCGGAGAGATTGTCGTCTTCCGCAATGACAGAATTGCTAGCGCCAAAGTTGATGCGGCTCCCTCCTTGATGTGTCTGCTCAGATACGCTGAATGCACTGCTCTCTCCGCCCTGACTTGTGAGGCCACGCTGACTAGAATTCTTGCTGGCAGATTTCTTTTGTGGTAAAGATGGTCCCATGCTAATCTCCTCTTGCCAATACGGGTTTGTGTTAAACGGTGAGGGATGTTGGTATACATCAGGTTGCTCGCCCACTACCTTGGCCTTCTCCTCGCGCTCCCTCCGAGACTGCTCGCGAACCTTTTGTCGATGTCGAACTTGGGCGCATGGTGTGCAGGCAAGAATGTAGAAGACAGCGGATTGAATTGCGACGGGAAGAGACATCTTGATGGTCGTCGCTTTGAATACAGTGTATCGGGCATAAGAGTCGCTTCGCTTGGCCGGCTTTCAATTGGGATGATGCGTATGAAACGACGAGCACGGTTATATGAAGAGAACAATGGACAGAGGAAGACAATTGCTACACCAAAAGACACGGAGGCATAAAGCAAGGGAGCGGAGAGAAAGGGGTCCAGCCCAAGAATGAGCAAATTGATAGTCGAAGCTGAAGAGGATGCCGATGCCGAACGGTGGACAGCCGAATTGAGAAGGAAAATGAGTAAGGCTGAAAGCAATAATTGATGAGGGTGAGGAGGGCTGCGGTGTAAATGAGATGGGACTTGACGAGATATGGGAGGTCGTTTGTTTGGGCGCAAGAGGCGCTGCGCCTGTACTGACTAACTAGGCCAACGCCAGCAGTGGCCAGAACGGTGCGCAAAGGGGAATAGAGCGCAACGTAGCGCAACACGAGGGCCAAATGGCAAAGAATGTAGGTATGTAAAAGTAGAAACGCTTCGTCTTTACTTGAAGGTGGCCGTAAAGCTGAAACCGAAGGGGCCGGTCGTTGGAGGTTAAGTTCGTAAGAGGCGTTCCTGAGCGACCGGAGACGTTGGCTGTTTGGGGCTTATTATTGCTCTGGTGCTCTGCCGATCCCAGTGATTGAGTGAGAGACGGGCGCAAACTTGGCTAACGAGTCCCCCCTTGGAAAGGACCCCTTTGGTCCTAGAAAGTTGAAGGACAGGAATGTGAGAATGGGAATGAGAAATGAGAACGCAATTCTGTCAACCAAAACAAGTGACAGCTAGCCCTGGGGCTTGTTCCCTTTCCCTTTGTCCCTCTGTCTTAGGGGAGTGATCGACCAAGTACTAAGGGTATCGCGAGTGATAAAGGGGCGCGAGACGACGTTTCACAGAGAGTTGCGGCGGGCACTAGACACTGTAGATAAAACGGGGTGGTCACTGGGTTTTTGTCTAGGTGTGTAGGGGTTTGCACAGGGCACTCAACGGGCAGGGCAGAGATGATAGTGCGGGTTAGTAAAGAGGCTGAGATAGAAAACCGAATGGGTCGACCGTATAACGAGATAACGAGATATGAACGACCAGAGAGTAAGATACGGTCTGAGGGAGCCAGAGCTAGGAAGGAAGATTCCCAATCTCATATATTTGTGGGTAACGCAGGGTTTATGACGACGACTGCTGCTGTCGCGGCCCGTCAGGTCAGGTCCATACGGGATCGGATAATGAGTAGGTTGGTGGGAGGACAGGACAGGAGACGAGGGTTCTTTTTAGGGTGGCGGCGGTGATGGACTAAAGAGGTGCTATAGTAACCAAGTCCTAGACCGACTACAAACGAGGTACGATAATACGGACGGATACAGCGTCGACGAGCAGCTGGAAATGGCGCAGGCTGGTCGTATGCAGATGAGGTAGGTATCCGTCGGTATGTAGCCTGGATTAGCTGCAGAAGGCCACTGCGGCATCACACTACAGTTCTTTGCGGTAAAAGTCAAGGATTTGGTCGACGATAATGGGGGGCAGGCTGGTAATTAAAGATCCAGGGGAAATGGAGAGGAGTTGTATTGGCAGAGTCAACCGAGCCAAGAGGACAGCATACTATCTGGTCCTAATCATGCAACTCAACCAGGATTAGAAGAACATTACCATACACAAAAAGCCCAATACATTGATCAAGGTCTTTGAGATAAAGCCATCTACCGTGTTAAATATCCAGTTGTTTCTGTTTCTGTTTCTGTATCAGAGAGACCAAAAAGAGAGGCGCACCCATCTCATCAAATACCACATGGATCACCTCCAAACGTGCAGGGGGCAAAGACACAAGGGACCGCTAATCCCCCGCTTGGTCGGAGCTGGGTAGGTACTACTAACCTAGTACCTATGGACGAGCATGGGTACATACAGTATGGGCATGGATGGATCGAGCGAGCGGGTGCAGCGGCCTGGACCATCTGAGACTTCTTCAGTGCAGGGGGCCCTCGGGGAGCAAGAAAACTCAAGACTTGAAAAGAGGGTGCTGAAATAAACTTGGCAAAGAGCCCCTAAGCTTAGG
>JAAQPG010000059.1:0-66756 GCA_013186905.1 Fusarium udum
TAGTATTTTAGAAAACCCTGATCACTGTCAATCACTGTCAGGAGAACGGAAGACAGGCAACACAGGAATTCAAGGGTCCAGAAACTATTTTACATAGGTAGGGAGAAAGCATAGATACATCATGCAGGTGAATAGATAGGCGGCCCGAGTCACCACTACAATGGTTTCAACGGTCGAGGCTTATCACATTCTACGCCATGCTTCACAAGTCATTGTATGTTATCGATATCATATCAGATAAGTGATGAATCAAAGTCAGGGTCTATTTTCCATTGCAAGAGCAGCTAAAAACTTTTTGGTAACTACCATATTCTCCTTCTCCTCTCGCACAAACACCCGATAAGTCCCACACTCCCAAGACTGACTGAAACCTCGTACCGTGTATCCGTATACCGACGGGGGTTTCGCATTCGCATTCATCATCCCATTAAAACATTTGTATGCTCCTCAATCATCTCTTATACTTCGAAACAAACAGGCCAAAACGCCTAAGATCCTCGCTGCCCTTGCCGCTAGGAGGTATATCATGAAAAAAAGGCGATGGCGAAAAACGCCTCGCACGGGGGGGTATAAATCAAGATGAGTCGTGATTGGTGCCAAGACACCGAGCAATGAATCTGACAGTAGCGTTGGATCAATGACAAATGAAGCGTCAGTTTAAACGACTGACGCGGATATCAAGTTCGTTTCGTTACTAGTCGGAGACGTCTATAACACCACTCTTCTCATGTAGCTGCAGTAGCGGGTGCAGGAGTTTCTGTCCCTTCAGTGGCCTCAGGAGAGGCGTCAGCCGTGGCAGCCGTATCAACGGCATCAGCTGCCTCAGCTGTTTCAGGCGCGCTAGGTGCTTCAGATGCATCGGGTGCGTCAGGTGCATCAGGGATCTCAACATCCTCCGTTTTCGTTGTTTCTTCTGCGGCCGCAGGTTGGGAAACATCGTCAATTACGGGCATGTTAGGATCAATCGGCACATCAGCAGCCTCGGTCTCATCTTCAGTCTTGGGAACAAAATCTTCTTTTGAGCCCTCAGAATGTTGCGGTAACTCAGTTGGCTCAGGAGCATCCACGACAGGGGCAGATTCGACAGCCTCGCTCGGTCTAGAGGCTTCCGAAGCCAGCAATGCTTCAGCGGCCGCCTCAATATCTGCTTCTGCTTGTGTCTTTGTGGGCTCTTCGATGGTACGTGGTCTCTTGGCGGGTCTCTCTCCAGGGGCCAAGTTGGCTCCTTGGAATGCTTGAAGCTCAAGTTCAAGGTCATCTAGGCGCCGCTTGAGGCTACTCTCTCGTCGATGGCTATCCTCGAGCTGCCGACGTAGCTGAGCTTCGCTCTCCTGTGTTTGCTCTAGTTGAGAGCGCAACTGGTTCAACTGCTGTCCGCTTCTAACGACAGCTTCTTGTTGCTCGAGTTGGCTAAGGCGGCCTCGGAAAAGCTCAATGATCACTTCGAGTTCGCTGACCCGCGTCTTCAGGCTTGAGTTGTGCGCAATGAGCTGCTCATGCGTCTGTGGCGCGTCCATTTTGCGATCCCCGTTCGTGGGAGATGACGCGCGACCTTCCCCTGTTGCGACAAAGCCGGTCTGGTAAGGGTCGTCGACCATGAACTGGGACAGGCCATGCGCGTACATAGAGGGGGTACCAGTGCGGGAGATTGGTGAGTCGGCTCCGTCGTGGCCGTTCGATCTCTGGGACGCTCGTCGCGCGGCTTGGGCAGCGTGTGCGGCGGCAGCAGCAGCCTGTCCGGTCGTATCGAATCCATTTGCATCGGTCGTAGGGAAGCCATGCGCAGCTGCTTGCTGCTGTTGTTGTTGTTGCTAGTCTGTGTTAGCAATGCGCAATGCCTCTGAGCGCATTGAACTAACCTTTTTCTTATTCGCCAAGTCAGGGCGCATTGTCTTGACTCGATTGCGACTCTTGATAACGTCTGTCTTGAGCGAAATTGGCCGGGGTCTACCATGCAGCTTGAGGAACAAGCCACAGGCATTGCACAGAACCGAGCCAAATTCGTCGCGACGCCATAATGGTGTTGTAGAGGTACTACAATTTTGGCAGGTAGGCTGCGTTGATCCGTTAGTTGCCATCATGGTGCCGGTTGTTGAGTGTAAAGTGAGTACGGTGTAATGCAATGCGAAAGCGGGAGGGAGAGCAGCGATGATTATTATCTCGACCACGATAAGAGGATGGAGTAAAATTCTTTGGGTGCAACGTAACTGGCTGCGCTTGATAAGCCAGATAAGCCCGAGACACATCGACCATCCCGTAAGAGACTAGTGTGGCAAGGTTTGGAGATAAGACACGTGATTGTATCAATCAGCGGCGATAAGGCCGGGCCAACTGAGCTGGCGCCGCAAAAAACGTGACAGGATGCGTCCGCTCTCGAGAGATAAGATTGCAGGAAATGACATATGTCGGCTGCAGACCCAACATATAAAGTGCAACGGGGAGAAGTGCTGATAAGATTGTGATAATGAAATATGGTCGCGACTTACCATTGTACTTCCAGATCCCCCACTCGTAGCGGCAGGAGATGCAGTGGCATACATTGCGGGCGACGGAGCGGCCGATGCTCTGCAGACAGGGGTTAGTTAACAATCAATTTTTTTGGTATTAGAGGTGTCGGAGGGTTCATGTGTGATGGAGGCTCGAGCGCAAGTCTGCAGTATCAATCGCGCATTCATTGTCATGAATGACGAACAGACCTTGGGTTATCCGTTATCTTACCTTAGTTGAGATGTCGCTTCTGTAGCCGCGTTGGCAGCAGCAAGAGCCGAAATGCCAGGTAATACGTGTGGTAGTGAAGCTGATGCAGACGTCGAAGTCGAGTCTGGTCGAGAAATAGGATCAAGTCCTGTCTGCTGCAGGAGTTGCGTCCCGTCCTCCTCCATAGTGACAATTGCCTGCAAAGCGATACAGGGCTGAAGCAAGGTAATAAGGGAGGGAGGGTAAGTAATCGATAGGGAGAAGCGCGCGGGATGTTATCGATAATGCTCGATAAAGATTGTGAAGATGGTGGTTGCTCGGCAGTTCAGACTGACGCGCAAGGGCAAGCGTCGATGACTTTGAGGCGCAATGAGGCTGAGGAGTCTGTGGTAATCGCGAGGTAAAATTCGTGATTTGGTGCAAAATAGGAAGATACAAGGTAAAGTTTTGGCTGGTCTGGGCTGGATGAGGAAAGAGACAAGTTTGAGGTTGGATTTGGAAGGTTGCGATCAGAAGTCAAATCAAGTCCAGTGACCGAGCGCGTCGCGCACTGAAGCCCCCAGTGTCGCTACAGTAGATGACGGGCCGAAGGGTCTTAGACGGGCTGCAGGTAATAATTAAAGGCGCCTTCTGATTGGTCGCTTCGCAGTGCCTGGGAATTTCTACTTTGTTCTTTGTTGCCCCTGTCGGGGAGGGATAAGATAAGGTAAGGTAAACTTTAACATTTCGTATTTATGTCCATACCCGAGACTACTGAGCAGATCCGAGATAATCGAGTACGATGTTGATATTGATATTGATCAACTCGGATCTTATATCTTGTTAACATATATATGAATACTTTAGGCTATAGCTTATAAAATGAGCACATAATGTAGACTATCATTCATATGGGTTTAACTCATACAATAACCATCCATATATGCTTCTCGATGTTTAAGACAATTCATTGTTATCTGACAATTGGATTTACTCGATTGCTTGGTGTCATCTCTCGACGTGGTTATGTGTTTGAGGGCATTTAGTGTGACCTCTTCACGACAACAGAGATACCACCAAGTTGATCATCGTGAAGCAACCATGTTATAATATGTAATTAGAAAGTAGGTATAAGACCACATGTCCAGTTAAAATAGATAATTCATTAGCAATTTTCGCTTGTCACGACACCTCGAAATTCCAAGGATTATCTGTAGGGTAAGTTCAGCATCATGGGACCATTTAGGCATGATTTTGAGATGAGATTACCAGCCCAGCCCGGCGCTGATTTACAATAAGTGGATGCCGGAAGCTACGGGAATCACATTAGCACATTAGTTTCTTCAACACTAAATAAGCAGTTTTACCTACTCCTATTCAATGACATGTGTGGCGCAAGACTGCACAGATTCATGTTTCTCAACATGCTGTAAGGAGGATATTCTACAGCAGTGTAACATGCATACAAGACACTGTGCTAATATAAAAAACTGTAAGAGATAGACGCGTCTTGGTACGCGTTTATGCTCAACACACGTCATTCCCCACATCATCGATTTTGACACCAGCCACAATCATCATTCAAGTACCCCTCCATAATACAGGGGACAATCAAGCGGGTGCCGCCACATAAAAGCAAGCCCAGCGGTGTGAAAGTGACATCGATATTTGGGACTGCAGCTCTAGTATCCAATCCATGCCGTAGCCAGCCTTGGGCTAATTAACGACGCCCCCAGCATTTCCTTCATTTCTCGACCCATCATCCCATCAACCTCATTTGAAGCAGAACTCTTCTCTCTCCCTCTTACAAACGCTAAACAACCTCATACACATTCATCATGTTCAACTGGGCCAAGCAACAGTACGTTCTAAATCCTCCCCCAGTCCCTTTCTTGACCCCACCATGAGATGGACCCTGGAGAGCTTCATGTAAAAATACTGACCGCTATAGACTGGCCAATGTCGCCGGCACTCAGGAGCCTATCTACGGCCCCTCCGCCATCAAGTCTGTCGCTACAGAGGCCGAGAAGACTCCCTACACCGAGATCTCTCGAAATGACCTGAAGTGGCAGGCTATGGACTCTACCTCTGTTGAGACACACACCTTCTACATATTTGGCGACAACGGTCAAATCGCCCTTGCTCAGCTTATCTATAGTAACGTGGCGTATGTTGGGAGTTTCTAATATCACATGGCTCTGCTAATATCTTCAAAGTGGCATCCGAACAACCTGCCAGTTCAACGCAAAGGTCTTCAGCTCAGACCCTTCCAAGCCCCACCTCTGGGCCTCTACACCCCTCAACAACCACGACTTCAACGAGGACAAGACGAGTTTCTACGCTGACGACTGCGCGATCGAGCTGTCCGAGGATGGCACCTACTACACCATCAAGAGCATGAACGACCCCAACGCCATCGTTAACCTTAAGATCACCCGCTCTACACCTGGTTTCCAGGCCGGAACCACAGGAACAACCCTGTACGGTACAGACATGGAGAATCCGTGGGGATCTATGCGACATGCCTTCTGGCCTCGCTGTGTTTCTGAGGGTACCATCACTACAAAGGACGGCCCCATGGATTTCAAGGGCAAGGCTTTCTTCGCTTACGCTCTGCAGGGCATGAAGCCGCACCACGCTGCATCTCGATGGAACTTTCTTAACTTTCAGGGTCCCACCTATTCAGCTGTGCTGATGGAGTTCACCAGCACTCCCTCGTACGGATCTACCCTCGTTAACGTGGGTGGTATTGTCAAGGATGGCGAGATTGTCATCGGCGGCGTCGACAACGCGGCCACGCACACTCAAGTCAAGAAGGATTCAGAGAATGACTGGCCTGAACCGAGCGACGCCAAGTACACCTGGGCCGGAAAGACCAAGGACGGAAAAGCCGTCGAGGCCTCGGTCGAGGGGTCTCTCGGAGAGAGGGTTGATCGAGTTGACGTCATGGCCGAAGTCCCCGGGTTCGTCAAGACCATTGTCGCAGCTGCAGCTGGCACAAAGCCATACATCTATCAGGTACAGTTTTCAGATTTTCCTTTATTTAATTTCCGAGAGACTGGTCTGAACTTAACCCCCTTGCTGACTATAAAATCTATAGTACCATCCCAAGCTCTCCCTGAAGCTGAAGATTGGAGATGAGGAGATCGTCGAGGAGGGCACCATCTTTACCGAAGCTACTTTCATCTCATGAGGTAGAAACACCGATAGAGTAAGAGACGATGCCACTCTTTTATTTTTTCAGGTGTCGTTTTTGAGGACAGACCTCAATGGTTTTTTTTATTGTTTTTCAGAGTAACGACTTTTGCATCAAACATTGGGTAATACAGTAATCAGATCGGACAATTCAAGTCGGAATCGGACTTGATCAGAAGGAGGGGGAGGGGAAGGGACGGCGTTGGAGACGGACGGACAGGTCCTGGTCAACTCACTCGCTTAGGACTAACTTAGATGGAACAATGATGCCCTTTCAGCTTTTGAACTATCTATTCTATGATGCAGTAACTGACTAACTAACAAACCAACCAACCAAAGCTATAGGCTAACTCAGCTTAAACCCGATCTTTATTTTGACTGACACGTCTTGGACGCGTAAAGTTCAGGTCTTGTTGTTAGTAGCTCGCGGGCCGATAAATAATGGATGGATACGATGATTGTATTCCCCCTCGTTAGCTGAGATCATCGACCATGTTCCCACAGTCCTATTGTCTAGTTCCCCATCAAGCCTTTCTCACAATGGATAGAATGGATATATTCTACAATCGAAGGGGTTTTGTTAACTCTAGAGTTTATTAATTGAGGGAGAGAAGCCAATAATATTGGCAGTTTATCAGGTCAGGTCTCTGTCTCTGCCCCCCGCCCACGATATCAAGGGATGAAAAAGAAGACACGAGCCTCTCTCCACTCCCACAGGATCCTCATGTCTCGCCCGTTGGTGTCTGTCTCGTCACAATCTCTTAGTCTCTTTTCCTTTAGGTTCTTACTGTGACCTGCCGTAGTTTCTCTTCAGACTCCTTTTTTGTCTACACGTCTCCTTGCTTTTTCTAGTGCTCCGTGTCTGATCATCTGAGTCGCTGCAGCTCACTTTCTGTACCTGACTAGAGGATTTTAAGCCTCCACATTTGAATCGAACCGAACCATTTTTTGGTTGGTGGAGACCTCCATCTTTGTCAAGGGTCACGACTTATACGCGCAGAGAGCATTCCTCTAATGTAGAACATCGATGTTTTACTCAGACAGTATTGGGCCGTCCAGCCCCTGGAGATCATTTTTTTCTCTAATTACATGGCTTGGGGAGGATAGAGTGATGGCACTAGTGTCAGTTTTGCTCGAGAGGAATTGAATATAAGGATTCGAGGATATCCTCTTGAGCAGATAGTATCACCATCCCTCGTTCCTTTACATCTCCCTCAAGAGTAATATTCCATAGCTTGGTCTCCCTCTGAGATTCCTCTCTTTTCATCCTTCAAATAATATACTGAATACCTTCAAACCAACAACAACAAACAACAGCAACAATGGTCGCCTGTACCTATCACAATGCGTCTTCGTACGCCCCAGTCTTTCCATCTCCTCTCAACCCCACGAACCATGGACCCGAGAACAAATATGCCACGGCTTCAGGACGTATTGTGCGCCGAAGAAGAAGTCGACGAGGCCCTCCTGGATCTCACACTCTCACTCAACGACTCCTCCGCGTAAAGGCAGCGGATGCTTGGAGAGGACATGTTCTGAGCGCTCAGGTTGTTCAGTATGAATATGCTGAAGCTGCTATCATGGGATATAAAGCACCACCAAAGAGCCGAGTAAGTCATTTCTCAGTATATCTCATCTCACCAAGAATCTATCTAACAATGCTCTAGAACTGTCTGTATTCAATGCCCGCTCTCAAGAACCTCGGCCTCAACTTCTCACTCTCCGACGCCCACCGAATCGCCAGCAACATTCGTCTTCCCGATCTCACATGTCTCAGGACAAGACGCATGGTGCTGGCCATGGGTCTTGTCGGCCTTCTCCCCGCTCTCAAGGTCCGCGATATGCTCAGAGCAGCTGAGACATTATGACTTGCGCAGAGGAGCCAAGATGAACGAAAAGCCATGAATTTTATGATAATTGCGATTGTACCACTACGCCAACATTTGTTAGGCGCGGCGCGTTGGGGAGAGGACCTTTTCTATAGATATACCCGCGTACTTACGCCTGTTTTTCCTTTACCTTTGCCTTCACCTTTGCCTTTTCCAAGGTATTCACACCAGTCTAATACAAACACAAATACAATACAATACAAATACAAATACAACCAACCATTTCTTCAACCGTACCGAAATACACTCCTGCCTCAGTACATAGGTATCATACATCGTTTAACATAACGAAAACTCATGCGTAACTATTTCATCTTTCTCATTGATCTTTCTTGTCCACCGTTTCAGTGGACCCTGGTTTCTCGGCAGCTGTACCAGGTGAACTCTCTTTAGGTGGGCTCGGACTATCTGGGTCTTGAACGGCTTGCTCGACCTGCCATATAGCCCTCTCGAGCTCCACTTCAAGAGCCGGCATGTCAAGAGTGTCTGAGAAAGTCTGAACTTCCTTTTGTGTAAGAAGGGTACGCTCCTTATTGTCCGGCTCCTCGGCTGGTGGGGCATGTAGTGCGTAGAGCTGGTCGAGCTTCTCAGATGGAGCTAGGCGTAGGAGCTTGTTCTCGAGCAGCCATTGGAGATGCTTTCCACCTGAGATGGCTCTGCCGTGTGACCACGCTCTGTAGACGAGGTAGAAGAAGGGCAGGTTAGGGATGCTGTGTATGTTAGTCAGCGGATTGAGAAAGACCACAAAAAAAAGCAAAGAGGATGGTATCTACTCACATGGGCACAAGCGCAAATGGAATAGTAATCGGCATGCCGATAATACACCAAACAAGCCTCTTTTTGTGCAGCGCCTGACGCTCCGTCGCAAGAGTCTTGAGAATACCCTCCGCCTTATTCGGCGCTATCACCGAGCTCGGGAAGCACAAGTCGACCTTTTCCTTCATCTCAATCTCCTTCCCACGGCGTCTCACCGACAGAGGCGGTACAGACTTCAAACCCCATTCCTCATATGGGATGCGACGAAAAGCGTAGTTACCGTAATCGACGACCTTGCGCTTCCATCCAGACTCCATCTTCTCCCATTGCGCCCACGTCTTGGCTGCCCAGGCAGTGCCCTTGTCGACATATGTTCTTCCTTGTGGCGCAGTATTTGCTTCGAGTCGTTTCGCATAGAGGAGAGTTCGCCGCGTCGAGAGCGGTAGGAGGTATAATCTCATCATCTTGGCGGTCGTTTACTGCAATGCGCAGGCCAGAGGGAGTAATATCAGAGTATAAAAGCTCGTCGTAAGAAGAATCGTAGATACAGCAAAGTAAACTATCGTAGCATGACGTCTGTAATATAAATCTTTATGGCACGAACCGCACGGATAGAAAAGAAGCCGGTGAAGGAGGAAAAAAAAGCGACTAGTAGAGAGGAACTGTTTGCCTCCAGCTCAACAACAACTTTTGGTTGGGAGAGGAATTGCACAGGGATTGTATGAGAGAGAAAGGCTAGAACCGTGGCGAAGCTGACGACGATGATTTTTTTCTTCTAGTGAGCTCCAGAACTTGGAGTTTGTTTGGAGCTGGAGCTTGCTTTGCTTGGGCTGGAGTGGGAGTGGAATTGGAGGGCCCCAGCCCAGAGAGAAATGGACGGTGACGCACATGGTCGTCATGGTTGGAGGATAGATTAATACTTGATTTACACGTGCATCGGCTCTTGAATTCTGTGTATTCTCTATCTATACCACGAGGATAATTGATAGGACATGATACTCTATTACTGCCACTGTAATAACCTCTTTTTTTCTTTATATAAAATACAACAGTCTCCATCTATCTCTGCTGTATCTGCATCTTCTGAATGCACTGCCTTGGCCAAGAGATTCAACCTGCACGATTCAAGCCCCCCACTTCATCTCTAACCCCACCACAAATCGACACTATCACCAATTCTCACAAATCACCGCCTTAGCAGGCATTTTGAGCACCTACTTCAACAATTCCTCGGGCGAATGGTTTAGTGGTATAATACTCCCTTAGCATAATTCATCCGAATAATCTGGGAGTGGTCCAGGGTTCGATTCCCTGTTCGTCCATCGTAGGCGGTTAGATTCCGCTGTTGTACCTTCTTTTTGCCGTTTTTGCATCCGATACTACCAACGGCTTGCTTTTTTGTATTATGGACCCTTGAATTTAACTTCAAGGGTTCTTTTATAAGAGTGAACACATGCTGAACCTTATTAGATGTCCCTTGTTCAACATGCATATTCACAATGCCCTTCCTAAGAAGCAAATACTTTCAGATCACCAGACTTTACACAATCGAACAACTCGAATTCCCCCGAGAAAAAGCCCATCATGTTCCCATCATCACTCAAGCCATGTCTCATACAGATCTCGATCCCAACGCTCTGACATCCTATAGCGAACACCTCCCAAAAGCCTCTTTATGCAGGGCGACTCTGCACTGTCTTTAGCCTACAGAATCTGTCTGCCCACTTCCCCATAGTTCGCATCATGGAGATTTTCCTTGACCCAAGCCCCGTTTGCCTTCCTTTTTGGTGCTACAATCGCTCGATTAGTGCTCCCAGATGTTTGGTACCTGAGACATTGGAACTGAGACCTACAGCTTTGCTTCTTCAAGCTCCGAGCTAATTCTTCGAGCTCTTACGATAAGTCCTAGGACACGTATTCCAACTGGAATTTGGCATTTCATGTATTGGTCAATTGGATTGGCTCTAGATTCATTGTCGTGGTATCGACATGCTGCGCTTCAACGCCCCTTCTATCCTGTATGAACTCCCATCTCTTCTCATTCCATAGTCGTACAATACAATGCGCACCTTCAAAAAGCCCGGACTTATTCATCTTTAGCTCCATGCACGGGACTCTTCGCCCGAGAAGCTCCCTTGCCCACAATCTTCTCCGTCCAGCTCCACCCGCCCGACGGCCCCTGCGCCTCTTTGCCCTTGTCCTGCTGATGGAGCGCCGACGGGGACGTTGGCGCAGGCAGATCACCTCCAAAATCAAGATCACTCTCGCAGTCGCTATCGTGCCAGTCTCGCTCGCTCCATGTCACTGAGTCCGCTCGTTCCGTCTTTGGCCGCTGGTGCGTTGATGCGTCGCTCCCTCTCTGAGACTGCTGAGACTTCGGAAGATCCGATACTTTATCCATAGCTTCCCGAGATTCACTATCTGTTCGAGTCATACTTGCTAAGTTGTCTCGACTCTTCTTGAGCTCCGCTCCGTGCTCGTCAGGAGGCTCGTTCATGTTGCGGGCCCGCTCGCGATTGTGTTCATCCTCATCGCGGAGGCGAGAGGCCGCCGAGTCGCTGAAGTGGGCATCGACTAAGTGCTTGATGACAGGCCAGCCATACGCGTTGGCAAACATGCGGCGGACCAGAACGTTGTTGTGAGCGTCGGGCTCAACCTTGACAAGAACCTTCCTCCAGGACAGATCCTTGTGGTAGGCTCTTGCAATCTTCTCCTCAACTCGCATGTTTGAAGTGTCGATAACTTCATGAATATCTTTGTCGGGATTCGTGTTCGTTGTATCATCGTAGTCTTTAGCTGACAATGAACTGTCCTCATGATTCACATGAGGATATGGCGACGAATCCGCGCTGCTGGTAGAAGCCTGTCCTATCGAGTTCTGTCGTTGGCCTGTCTTCCTCCTGACCAATGTAGTAGGACGTCTCTTCAATGGTGGACCAGGTATATCAGCTGGGTGGTAAACACGGTCATGGAAAATAGTTCGCGGCCGCTTAGATGGGTCGATCAGGTACTCAACATCGGGTACCTTGGGGTTGAGCAGATCGCCAGCAGATTCAAAGATAGTCGTTCTTGGAGGAGCAGTCATCTCATCTTCGCCCTCATGGCCAGTTGTAACCTTGGACTGTTTAGTCGAAGCAGCCTCAGAAGCAGTATCGACACTGCCATCAGCCAATTCATCAAGCTTGAGGGTCTGACTCTTGGAGTATATCTTCTTCTGCTTCTGCGACACATTGGGAGGCTTTGGTGGCTCATTACTCTTGAAAAAGTTGAAGAAACCCGCCAATGGTCCACTGCTGGTTGAATCAGCAGAGTCAGACGGTACCTCATCACCATATGGCGTTGCTACAGAACGCAGACTCGCTCTGTCGTCATCAACCATAGCCGTGCTTGGTGGCTGTGGAACCTCACGCATATTTTCGTGAGTCTGAGGAGATGAAGTACCAGACTGTCCTGCTGAGCCGTTTCCAAGTTGCTTCTGGCGAGCCTGATTTGTGCCTGTCAACTCAGCCCATCCGAACCCAACAACTGTTTCAACCAAACCAGCATCTCGTCGAGCTTTCTCAACACGTCCAAGTCCCTGCCAGTCCAGGAACAAAAGACAACTTGTGCGAAGCGGTACAATTCCATCGTTGACCACGTTGGAGTAGACAGTTCTGTTTCGGAACTTCTTCAGCGCGGTATGTGCAGGGCCAGTCGGCAAGATTCTTAGAAGCGGTTTCGACTCAGGTTGCGTCTCCCCGTAAACCTTCTTATGCGCTGTCTCTCCTAGGTTTCCCACAATAGCACCCCATCCACTCCGTGCAAGTGTCGGCGCTCTCCATGTCAGGCCAAGATCCTTTCCTGTCCTGCCAACGAGACCAGAGTCCAGGGCAAACTTGACGTATAGAGGGTTTTCGTTGCTTAGACCTAGAAATGGTGTAGCCAAAGCAACAAAGTTGATTGGCTTGATGAGATCGAAGAACTGTGGTGAGTGTTTTTGTATATATGCAATGGCGTATGTCTGAACAAGGCCACCGAGAGAGTGAGCAATGAAACTTATGCTGGTAATCTTGTATGGACGTTCCGCCTTGTGAAGATGAGCCCCATCCTTGCCGAGATGTATAGTACTATGTTTATGTACTGCTTTCTGCTGGGGATCGTGCTTATCAAAATTATGAGTTATAGCATCCGACATTCCTTTCCCTGTCGGTAGGAATGGCTGATCTGGGTATGTCATGGACAGGACGTATCTAGCGAGCCTCTTCCCGAGATACTTAATCCCTCGTTCAGTTTTGGTCGAGTTGCCTGAATAACCACGAACAATAACCTCCTCCTCATCATCGTCGTCATCATCTTCACCCTCCACTCTGTCCATGTCCTTTGTATCGTGAGAATCTGATTCGACGAGGCCATTGCCTGATTTCTTCCTCGCGGCTCGTTCCCGGGCCCGCCGTGCCTTGGCATCGATCTTGGCTTGCTTGACAGCTGCATCAATGCTCTCTTTCATGAAGAGCATATCTGCGCCAAGATTGCTGTGCAGACCATGTGTCAGAACCACCATGTGGATCTTTTTCTGTTTCTTTTTGGGTTTTTCTGGTTTTGATTCATCGCCTTTTGTTTCGGGATCGCCAGTCTTGACGACACTTTCTACATGCTGATCTGCACCTGAACGCTTTTCAGCGCGCCCTTCTCCTTTGTCATCCCAGCCTGGAAGTCTAGGGGTATTCCACAGTGCTGCAGTATCTTCCACCTTGAGTTGTATCGCGCGAGAAAATATACCTCGTGGCTGCGCAGCATGATGTCTTTCTTTGGCCTCTACACCTTGCTGGTAGTCGCTGATCTTCCCAGGCTGAGGAACTTGGGATTGTCCACCGACCACCGGGCTCGAGTTGCTGAGGCTTAGAGATTTCTTGTCACGAGCCAATACAACCTCAAACCCAACAGCAGCAGAAGTCGAGAACAGAATCTGCGACGAGACCTCAACAATCCAACTTGCGCTTTCATGATCATGCTCTGGCGCTTTTCCAAACCCTCCATGACTTCCTAACCCAGCAGTCTGTCGGATTGTAACCGGAACCACAAGCTCACATTCCCAAGAGCCTCCCGCCTTGACCATGGGCTCAAACTCTGGCACTCCATAGCGCTCGGGATATTCGAACTTTTCGTTGGGGTTGAAAGCAGCGGGGTAAGCGGCGGCGGAAAGAGTATACGGTCCGTGGACGAAAGCGGCTCGGAGGGCGATGGCCGAGGTGTTGCGCACGCGCAGGAAGAGCTTCTCAGGTGACGGTAAGATCCGGTCTTGAGAAGGTATGTATGTTATAGTATATCGAACGACTTCGCCTGTCTTGAGGCTGCCGACTTGATGGAGGAGAAGCATCTCGTCGCAGCGCGCAGGCGGATCGTGGTATGGGACAGGTTGGTTGTGATTGAAGCTGCACGTGCTCGATTAAGCTTATAGGTATTCGAGGGTAAGATATCCTGGGCTAGAAGGTAAGTTTTGACGTCACCATGCCTTTGAACATTTGTTTCGAAACACAAGACCAACTATGTTAGGAACTAGAGGAATAGTCGATTTAAAGAAAGGATGACGGTGAAAGGGGACCTCAACCGAGGGAGCCGAGTTCGTAAACAGTGGTGACCGTAGAGAAAAGCACAAACGGCAAAGACACGAGCAGAAAAAGGGTCTAGAAACAAAACATGGAGCACATGCAGTGTAATTGTATGTACAATGACGGTAAGCTCGCCCTTGTTTCTGTGGTGTCCTCCAATCTCGCTCCGTCGAAACCGGTCGTTAGAGAACGATGGGGGCCAATCAGCGCTGAGCGTCGACATCACTCCTATGGCGGGGCAGTTTGTTTTAGGGGCCTACGGGAGTTGCAAGGGCCCGAGCTTCCCGCTGAGTGAGGTCGGGTTTAGTGATCGATCAGCTGCTTGCGATGGGCATCTCATTCCACATTACGCGGTCATTTCGAACGAGAACGCTACTCCATTCCGTGCCTTGATATTGAGTTCTGGATGACTTCATCCATTTAGACCCCTAGAATTATACTAACTTAGTTATTTCTATTGTGAAAACGAATTTAATAAGCATACAGTCTTTTGTACACCACTTCCATTGGGTGCCAAAGAGATGTTGGCTGACTAAGATAATCGTGCCATACCAGTAATTACATCTCACCACCCATTCATATCTGCCACTTGAGGAGTAAGAAAACATCAGCCCTTAATATAAAGCATCAAAATAAACTCAGCAACTGGATTATCATTGGAAGTTCAAAAGCCTGGTGTACTGATATATCCTGAAATATCCTAAACTTGAGATAAAGATGTGATCCTGCCAATCTATCCTGTCGTGCTATATCACAGCTGAAAGCTTACACAATGCCCAAGATATCAGGGTCTCAAAACCAATTACTAAAAAATTACAAAGGCTTCGACCATCCAACAATATTCTAGTTATCATAGAGCCCCTTGAGCCCATCCGCAGTGCGCTTACCCAATGCCTCCAATGTTCCCATGCTAAGCATCTCGAGCGTGCTAATCTCAAAACCAAATGTGAGTTTCCACCAACCACGCAGCTCAATAGCAACCAAGGAGTCAAGTCCCATATCCGCGGTGCTCATGCTGATGTCCAGGTCCACGTCGCCAGTGAGGAGCAGACTGGCCAACTTCTTACCAATCTCCAAGGCAAGTGTGTTGACAGACTCGTGAGAGTTGAGGATGCTGGGATCCTTCTTGACCGAAGAGAGGAAAGCACGGAGACCCTCGTTTGCTGGCAGTGCGTCACTTTGGCCACGGCAGATGTTGTGATATGCCGCCATTCTCACGTCCTTGCTTAGACGCGTGCTACTCTCTGCGCTTCCTAGAGGGACAGTGGGAGCAACACCGAGGAGGAATGCATCGCCGTACTCTTGAGGAGAGGACGGAGGCATCAGAGCAACGTTAAGTGCTTCGACTAATTCACTCTCGCCTACAGGACGCCATCCGGTGCCCTTCATCTTTCGGAGCAAGTCCTGGTTCTCATCAAGATATCCAATGCCCTCCATGGCTCCGAGATCAAGGGATGTGCAAGGAAGTCCCATTCCAGCTCGGTATCGAGCGAAAGCATCGAGGAAAGTGTTGGCACTGGCGTAGTTGGCTTGTCCAACTTGGCCCAGTATTCCAGATAAAGAACTGAAGAGGAGAAAGAAATCGAGGGGGCACTTGGCAGCCAGAGACGCGTTGTGCAGGTTCCAAGTACCCTGAACCTTTGGTTGAGTTGTTGTCTCCCACTCTTGGAATGTCATGTCTTCAAACATGCGGTCTCGAAGAATCATGGACATCTGGATGATGCCCCTGAGAGGAGAAGAGACCTCACCAATAGCGCGGGTGACGTCCTCGGCGTTGGTGACATCCCCACGAATAAACTGCACACTGCATCCCATGCTCTCTATTTCCTGTTTGAACTTGTCATGCTGAGTACTGGCTCCGGCGCTACGAGACAGGAAGACCAGGTTTCGGGCGCCTCTTTCGACCATCCAAACGGAAAGGGCACGACCTAAACCACCAAGCCCGCCAACAAGCAGATATGATGCGCTTCCGTCGAGTTGGAGATTGGGTTTCTCAGTGGACTGGACAGGGCCAGTCAAAGGCTTGCCAGCGGCATCTCGGATCTCAAGAACAATCTTGCCCATATGTTTGCCTTGCTGCATATGTCTGAAGGCATCTAGGACCGCAGAGCCCGGGAACACCTGGTCGACCCGGATTGGTTTGAGAATGCGGTTGGAGAAGCAATTCATGATGAAAGATAGAAGACTGCATATGTTAGAGGTGATGTTTATATCAGGGGAAACAATGACCTACCGGTTGATGACTTCGGGACGCTCAGCTCTCATTTGGTCAACATCTAGGCAGCAATAGTTGCGGTTCTGCAAGAAAGGACTCATATCAAGCTGAGCGTTCTCAAGAAGATCCCTCTTACCAATCTCAACCATGGTGCCCCATTTGGCGACGCACTTCCAAGTGGCGTGCAGGAGTTCTCCGCTCAGCGAGTTCAGGGCAACATCGACACCTTTACCTCCAGTCTCTCGTAGCAGGTCTGTGGCGAATGAAGCATCCCTAGAGCTGAAGATATGGCTTCTGGGGATGTCGAATGTCTTGTTCAAGTACTCAACCTTGGCCTCACTGCCCACTGTTGTGTAAATGTCGGCACCCAGCATGCGGGCCACCTGGATAGCAGCAAGTCCTACACCGCCACAACCGCTGTGAATGAGAACGGACTGCAAAGGATGTTAGTATCACACCGGGTACAGTCAGTATATGTGCCATTTGAACGTACCTGGCCTCTGGTAAGACGTCCCAGATCAATAAGGCCATAGACAGCAGTCAAGAAGACAGCAGGAATGGTTGAGGCTTCGACAAAGCTGATGTCGTCGGGCAGCTTTTGGGCTAGAAGTTCAGGTACCCTCACAACAGTACTGAAAGTATCCTCTCCAACAAAGACAGTGCGATCACCAGGACGAAGCTTGGTGACGTTGGAACCAACCCTTCGAACAACGCCGGCCGCTTCGTAACCAAACTTGAGGCTCTTGGGCGGTGGGATGACTCCCATGGCAACTAAGACGTACTATTGCGTCCAAGTTAGTAAGGGACCATCTGTATAGGAAAAGGTACTTACGCGGAAGTTAAGGCCACTGGCATATACTTCAACCTCAATCTCGTTGTCCTTGGGATCAGTGGCAGGCTGTGATGCCCAGACCAAGCTCTCCATACGACCTGGCTGTGTCATTGTGATATATGCCTCACTCTCACCCATTTTGCCCTCCAGATCCTTATCCAGCGCTGCCGGGAAGATTCGATTCACCAGAACCTCACCCTTATTGATGACATACTCCAAGTCGGAGCCGAGAACACCATCCTGACTCCTGGTCTGGAACTGGGCCAAGACTTTAACCAGAGTTTCCAGGTTCTCAGGTGATGTTATGTTGTCTACCTCACATACAGCGATATCCGTAGATGTTTCGTTGCGAAGAGTGCGAGTGAACCCTATTGTCTGCGCGAATCTGGGATCCTGACACTCAACACTCGACTGGCGTGTTACCCAAAGAAGGCCATTGGGGTTCTGGATGCTGTTGATGAATGTTTTGAGCTGTGCGAACCCGTCGGCGTCGATACCTTCGATAAAAGGGCCTTGCTCATCGAGAACAGCCATGATGTCTTGGCCAAGGGGAGGAGTCTGGTCCAAAAAGCAACGATCGACAGCGTAGCCTTGAGCTTCAAGCTCCCGCGTCAGCTCAGAGGGTCCTTCTCCATGACACAGCAGAGTGATTCGCTTTTTAGGTGTATTCTTAGGCTCCCGTCTGGCCACTACAACAGTAGTAGCCCAAGGAGCTAGACTCAGCTGTTCCACATCGGCGAAACTGCATGTTCCTAAGAGTCTGAGGAGCGTATCCGATTCCACGATGGACCCTTCAACACGTCCGTCCTCATGTGACCACCACCGTTGGGTAGTTCCAAGAACGAACTTGACCCATAAGGAATCAGGTCGAGGCTCCTGAAGTAGAAGTCTTCCAGTAGGGCTCAGCAAGTTTCGAAGACTCTTGAGGGACTTCTCCGCGTTCTTGGCCGAACTAACGGCTCCTGGGGCAATAATGAGATCGAACTGTCGATCATCTAACCCTTGGTCCACCAGACTCTGGCTCAGATCAAGAGCCGTGAATTCAATGTCAGGCACTAGTTTCTTGAGGTGTTCGCTCGAAGCCTCTGGCATACCCAGTAGAGGTGTGGCGATGGTGTACTTGGAGAACAGACGGGTACCGTCATTGCGAGTCAGAACCTCAATAGCCTTGGATGTGGTCTCGATGGATCCCGAGTACAAGTCAAGAACTCTCAGTGTGGGCTTTTTATTGCCGAGAGAAAGGAAGAAGCCGGAAATATCCGGCTGAGACACCATTTCAAGTGGTGAATGAGAGTCGAGCTCAGTGACTCCAGCCTCTTGTTGACTTAGAATGTCAAGAAGCTTGTCATAGGTCGCAATCATTGCTTCCGCAGCAAGTCTTGCTGGCGAAGTCCCTTTATCTTGGATCTTCTGAGAAAGAGACTGGGACATGTTGACCAGGTCCACGTCGTCAGAAGCTGCAAGGCTCGGGTCCATGACTTTGTCGAGCCAATTCTTGTACTTGATTAGATGTGGAACTTGAACATCAACACTGGCAGCCAATCGATGCGCCTGGGCGATCAATATCTTGGAAAGCTCCGTCAAGTTACCGAATGAGTCCTCAGTATCCTGAGGGCACTTCACAAGATCACCAAGCGACTTGAAATCGATGTCTTGCACCCACTCGCATCGCGCCGTGATGGGAACCTTAGCACTATCACCGACATCTCCTTCTTCAAAGAATGAAGAATGAGAGTTGATGACTCGCATGACGGGCTTCGATCCTGAAAACACGGTACCGCTACCAACGAGGTCCTGCCCAAGCTCCGAAGATACCTCGATGCTTACTCTCTCGTCATTGCACCGAGCCATGGTCATGAACTCAATGCTTGAGGCAACGAGTCGTCGGTAGGCACGGCGGATTCCAAGCGTGGACGTGCAGCTCACCAGCTGATAGAAGGTGTCGAGGACAATAGGGTGCATGTGATACTCTGAAGCATCGTCCCATCGGTTCTCGCCATTCTGTATAGTAGTTGAGGCTTGATGGGGTGGCTTTGTCGATGTCTTGATACTTTCCATGGTGTTGAAAGTAGGCCCATAGGTAAGTCCCTCTTCAGAAACGACTTCATACCACTTGGAAGCATTGACTTCTCGTGGCAGCACCTCGTCACTCTTCTCGATGACCTCTTTCTCAGGGAAGGGATTCTGCTCTCCTCGAACCTGTCCCCAACAATGTTTGATCCACACGTGGCCATTGTGTGAGCTGACGGAGAATTCCCACCACTCACTGTCTTGCTCCTCGGTCAACTTAACACGGCGCAGGGTAGTGACGATCTCTGTAGCACCATCTTCCTCAATGACCAAAGCCGTGTGGACCTTGACATTCCGCAGACTAACTCCTTCTTGGATGCCAGTGATTTGCCTGCAGGCTTCAGATGCGATAGCGATGTATCCTGCAAAGGGGAAGACGATTGTCTCGCCGATCTTGTGATCAGCAATCCAGGGAGTGCGAGACACCTGGATGAGATTTCTCCAAGATGGCTCTAGGCTGGTGCTCTCATGACTCCGTATTCCCAGAAGGTTGTGGTCGGGGAACTCTCGCTCTCTCCACTCTTTGGCCAAGCGAGACTCGAAGAAGAGGCGATTCTGGTGATTCCAGGGGTAGCAAGGCAGGCCGGCGACGCAAGAACCGGTGGGAAACAATAACTTCAACTCAACATCCATATGCAAAGTGTAGAGTTTTCCAATAGCCTGTAGGAAGTTCTCGACACTATCTTGCTTTCTGACCAGGGATGGGACATACGAAGCCTTGCTTGCTTTGTCGGTCAGAATTTGCCTCAGGGGCCCAGAAAGAGCTGAGTGAGGGCCAAGCTCCAAAAAGACTTGGTGATGGTTTGGCTCAGAAGATGCGATGATTGAAGACACGGCAGATCTGAACAGGACAGGTCGTTCCAAGTTCGTCTGCCAGTACTTTGGGCCAAGCTGGTTCGCCTTTTCTGTCCCAGAGAGGCGTTCACCAGTCACACTGGAGAAGAAAGGGATCTGAGGGGCTTTCCCAACAACTCCCGAATCAACGAGGGCAGCGTGATAAATACCGCCAGCACCCAGCATGTGATGAGAATGATAAGCCTTGTCGACCTTGAGAGTAGTGGCGGGGATGCCTGGGTGAGCTTCCTTCACCTCGGCCAC
This sequence comes from Fusarium udum, assembly GCA_013186905.1. Classification (NCBI taxonomy): domain Eukaryota; kingdom Fungi; phylum Ascomycota; class Sordariomycetes; order Hypocreales; family Nectriaceae; genus Fusarium; species Fusarium udum. The sequence continues at coordinate 20,320 of JAAQPG010000059.1, forward strand.
TACAGCTTGCAGAGGCTCAATGTCGCCAGAAATGGTGACATTGGTGGGAGAGTTGTCACAAGCGATGACTACACCGGGCTTGAGATGCTTCTCCGCCTCTGCCCATCCAAGACCAACAGCAGCCATTCCACCCTGTAGGTTCTTCTGCTCAGCAGTTGTTGAGCCACGGAAGAAGGCAATGATGATGGCCTCCCTCGCCGTCAGCGCCCCGGCAGCGTAAGCCGCAGCAATCTCACCACTAGAGTGGCCAACAACAGCATCAGGCTTTACCCCGACCGAGGCAAACGTGTCAATGAGTGCGATCTGCAACGCGGTGCACAGAGGTTGAGAGAATTCAGCTTCGTATATTCTGCTTGTTCGGGCTGGTTTGAGAATCTCTTCGGCAAGAGACCAGGTTGGTGAAGCTGAGCCGAGCGTTCCAAGATGCTCCTGTAGCGCATTTATAGTACCTGAGAATACGCTGTTGGAGAGCAGTAGCTCTCGTCCAAGCTGAGGCCACGCAGCACCCTGGCCGCTAAATACCATGATGAGGGAGCTTGGGGAAGATGGATTGTCCCTGGAGAGCGCTGAGGTGCTAATTTCGATGTTTTCCTTGGTAGCGATAGCAAAAGACCTGTGGCTGAAGTGTTCTCTTCTGGTTGCAAGCGTGTATGCAATGTCAGATAGGTTCGACACATCTCCACTGTCAAAGAGGGCCTGATAGCTGGCAGTCATTGCCTTGAGAGAGGGCGTGGTCTTGGCCGAGAACAGCAACAATCTGGGACCTTCGTCCTCCGAGTTTGGCCCGGTCACTGGCTTGGCGATAAATTGCTGGTGAGATGCCATGAAGCTCTCGACAGACTCGACGATAGCATGGGCATTGGAACCACCAACACCGAAAGAGTTAATACTAATGCGCTCGTCACGTTCAACGGGCCATGATGTTGGTTCCTCAGGAATGACGAGCTTGGCACGCTCGAAAGGAATCTTGGGGTTGACGGGCGAGTACTTGATATTGGGGGCGATCATCTTGTGCTCCAGAGACAAGGTTGCCTTGAGGACGGCGGTAAGCCCAGAGGCACTCTCAGAGTGTCCCAGGTTAGGCTTGACCGATCCGAGGTAGATGCCCTTTTCACCAAACACGGCAGCAATCGCCTCAGTCTCGATCGGATCACCAGTGGCAGTTCCTGTTCCGTGGCACTCAAACACGGCTGTCTTGGAAACATCAGGGATACCTGCGACGGAGTACGCCCTCCTGATCAATGTCTCTTGAGCTGTAGCACTTGGGCTCGTCAAGGGATTTGTCTTTCCGTCAAAGTTGGCGGCAGCACCAGAGATGATGGATCGAATGGGGTTTCCGTCTCGGATGGCGGCGCTCAGTGATTTGATGTAGATGGACACGATGGCTTCGCCGCGAGCATAGCCGTTGGCTTCGGCGGAGAATGTCTTGCAAGAGCCATCAGGGCTGATGATACCTTGATCGGCCAATCGTGTAAGAAGATCAGGGGCCAGGATAAGGCTTGTTCCTCCGACAATGGCAGATTCGCAGTCACCCTTACCAATGGCCATGCAGGCTTCGTTGAGACTGACCAACGCAGATGAACAGGCGGTTCGGATGGTCATACTATAGAACCGTTAGCCACCGTTAGTGTCAATAGGTGAACTTTCATACCTTGGCCCTCTCAGATCCATCTCGTGGGAGATACGTTCCGAGATCATAAAGTCATGTGATGCAATAGTCGAAACAACACTTCTGTGAAGAGGATCTCTTCCCATGATATCGTACCAATCATTCGCAAATGAACCGATATAAACACCGGTGCTCGAGCCTTGGAAGTTGACCTCGCCAGCATCATCCACAGACTCCCTGGCCACTTCAAGCATCAGCCTCTGCTGAGGGTCGAGCCACTCGACATCGCGACGAGACATGGAGAAGAAGGATGTATCTAGCCCAGCCAGATCAACGGACTCATCGAGGAAGTAGCCATACTGGCTGTTGGCACTCCCTGTCTTGTGAGCGTTGTAGTAACCGTCGATATTGAATCTTGTCAAAGGAACGCGACTTCGAGCGTCGCCTCCCTCAAGAAGAAACTCCCACAGGTCACTGGGAGAGGCAATTCCTCCAGGGAGTCGACATGCCATTCCGCAGATGGCGATGGGCTCAAAGGAGGATTTTGAGCCATTGGCTTCAGCAGCAGTAGGAATTGGCATGGTGTGGCCGTTGGTGGTGCTGCCGTTGATTCTCTCAGTATGGTTCCCGTTTAGAGCATGGCCATTGGTGTGTCCGTTGGTATGGCCGTTGACATGGCCATTGACATGACCATTCGTGTTTCCGTTGGAGATTTCGCCATTATGGCCATTAAGCTCGCTGTGGCCGTTCATTTGAGTCATGGTGTCCAACTTTATAAATAAGAATGAAGTCAAGGTTAGAGGATGAATAGAATGATCTGGTAAACTTCCCTATCATCTCAACTGCCCATGAGCTCTTATGTTCTCTCACATCGACCATTATATTATACAATTCCAACTTGTTGAGGCTGGCTGACTTCCTATCTGGTCGACTGTACTATCCATGAGACTGTCATTGTCATCTCTGGACTGACAGTTTTCCTACAACCCTTGCAATTGCCTATACGTAGTTGCAGAGCACAATGGGGCTCATTCTGCAAGGTTCGAATCCGTCTGCGATGGAACCCTGTCCTATGCTCATCCCTGCAAAGTATTGTTAAGCGTTCATCCACGCACGTCAGGCAAACCAGGGTAGAAATATGCATGTCAGCCACTGCAGGTGTAGTAATGCATGTCAGTTTCTGTCATGTCAGCCACTGTCAAGACCCTTGCAACATCATGCGAGCCGCGTAATATCATGGATATTACAGAATCTGCTTAGAGATAGTTGCTTCGTTTCCATGACTGGGTATACAGATGGTGATGGGCAGAATAATTCATTGGGAGCTTAACCTCACCCTATACCACACGGTATCTAGCATATGTATATCTTTGAAATTCGGTATTGTGATGATGATTATTGTTATTGTATTCTCTAGGTTTCACAACTAGACTTTTCTCAGAATATCTTTTCTGCTCGTACTATATCCTCACAATGTATTACAAATCCCTTCTTGACACGCATCTTCGCGGCCAAACCCTCCGCGGTCCTTCGATGAAATCCGAAGCCGCATTTTATCGCCGGTTGGAACAATCATTAGATGTTTCCCGTAAGAGAGGCGGTTGTATCACCCTCAAGCCTCGATGGGAGGATGATGTCCTTGACTTCACGTCAAGTGACTTTCTATCCCTCAGTCGATCAGGACGTATCCGTGACACGGCCATGGAAGAACTCGCTCGCTGTGGTGATTTCAGACTGAGTGCCTCGGGCTCACGCACACAGTATGGTAACTACGATTACCTCAACGTGGTTGAAAAGGAGATCTCGTCGTTTCATAATGCAGATACTGCTTGGATCTGTCACTCGGGCTTCCTTGCCAATATTGCCATCTTTGAGGCTGTGCCATTGCCTGGTGATGCTGTTGTGTGGGACGAGTTCTCGCATGCGAGTACAGCCTTGGGCGTGAAGCTAAGCAATGCTGCTCACAAGATCTCCTTCAAGCACAACGATGTCGATTCCCTCCGAGACGTGTTGACCTCGCTCCGAGACGAAGATGCCTCATTTCGCTCCGGGGCCAAGTCGATCCTCATCTGTGTTGAGTCAATCTATAGCATGGAGGGTGACATCTGTCCATTGCTTGAGTTTGTTCAACTGGCCAAGGAACTATTTCCTGCTGGCAATGCCCAGTTCGTCATAGATGAGGCCCATAGTAGCGGTGTTCTTGGCCCAAGAGGTGGCGGGCTGGTAAGTAGTCACATCCCACGGGGTTTCACTGTTGCCTAACCCTCGAAAATAGGTTCAGGAATTAGGCCTTGAGAAAGACATCGCCATAAGAGTCCATGTGTGCAGCAAAGCCTTGGGCGCAACCGGGGGTACGTCTCTCAGAATTTGTAGCGGGTGTCTCCTTTTAACGTTTATCTTAGGTGTCATTCTTTGCAATCAGACCATCCGAAACGTGATTATACAGAACGCACGATCACTGACATACAGTGGTGCACCCTCAATTCCCATGGTAGCTTGTATCCGTGCTGGGTACCAACTTCTGCGAAACGGCCATACTCAAGATGTATGTTTGCTCTTGTCCCCTATAACGTGGCTCTGACTCGACTAACAACAACACAGCAACAGAAACACATCCAGGAGATTGTCAAGTATTTCTTGCAGAGCATCACAGATCACCCCGTATGGCAAGAGGCCATTGACGAGGGGCTGATAACTGTCCCGCTCGCCGATGAATGGCAACAGCGTCCGTATCATTCACATATCATGCCGATTCTCCTACACCACGGCCATGAGATGTACCTGTTCTACCACCTCATCATCGCCAACATGAATGCGTACCCAATCTCATACCCGACTGTGCCAAAGGGAGCCAGTCGTATCAGGCTTGTTTTTCACGCTCATAATTCTCGCGAGGAGATAGATGCTCTTGTGGCGGCGATTGGAGATTGGGCATCAGAGATGATTGAGATATCGCAGAGTGGCAATAAGAACTCGTTGCCTTCTGCTGCACGAAAGGTCAATTCCATGCAACTAAGTCGTCAGGCTTGATACTTGGAGTCGAGCAAATATTAATTTAGCTTGGTTGGATTGGGTGTTAGTAATTTACTCATTGATATTTCATCTGGCTTAAATAGATACAACAGTGAGGCTCAATGGCTCACATTGGAACCGACCAAGGCAAGGTATTTTCTAGGCATAGCGTAACCAAAACAATAAAAAGAGAAATCTGATCTCTTCAGGTTACATCAGACTGAATATCTAGCTTTGCCGAGGCCCTATCTAACTAGACCCAAGTCGACACACTCACTCAAAATATGAATCACTGGTTAACACGACGACCAAGTACCATTTCAGAGTCAGTACCATTTGGGGGCATAATTATCCGTGTTTCAGCCTATGGTCCTATCTCAAATACTCCCTCCTCAACTCCAAGCTCAACATATCACCCTTTCCGTCAATTGTTTCTCAGTAGAGAAGACTCTCGATGAGAGTATCCTCTGTAGAGTCCACCAGCGCATTCAGAAGATCACCAGGAACCCCCTTCATCTTCTCGGCCCATTCCATATCAACGCCCGATGACTGGACCTCAAGAACATTGGTCACTTCATGACCTTCTTGGAAGATGGACCAGTTTAGGAGGTAGTTGTGACGTTGCTTATCACTATAAGTCCAGTTGACCGATGGCTGTGGCACATCGAGGAAGCAGAGAACTATCGTCGCGTTCAGCCGGGGATCTGCCATGATAGAGTCGGGTAGAGCGTGAGAGAGGCCATCGAACTCGAGGGTATCAAGTGTCGCTTTATGCACCTCGGCCAACCACTCATGAACACGCCCGCTAGATGGAACAGGAGTACTAAATGGGACCCGGGAGAGCAGAGGACCAACTACTGACTCAACCTCTGGCCAAGGAATAGTACGTCCCGATAGACTAATAGAAAAGCCGAGCTGGTTCCATCCTGTCACCTTTGCCAGAAACAAAGCCCATGCCGCATAAGCCATGGTGCTGTTCGTGATACCGAGCCTGTGAACTGCAGCGTTGAGCTTAGCTCTGCTGATAGACGTCGGTGCTTTGAATCGCACCAGGTCAAAATCTTGCTTTGACGGGGGTGTCAATGGACGAGGGAGCTTCAAAACGGCATCTTTGTGAAGCGGTTGAATCATTTTGCTGAAAGTGTCCGTTGCTCTCGCCAGGTTCTCCCTTGTATACTTCTGCATGAAGCGCGCAAAGTCCTGAAAGCGAGGCCTCGAGACAATGTCTTCACCAGCCAATGCCCTTTCCACATCAGCTGAGAGGATTGCAGACGAGAACACATCGACCAGCACGTGATGGGTTCGACTAATGAGTGCCAAGGCCCTGCGGCCGGGTACAGAGACGCATGTCATATCGCAGTAAGGGACTTCTGTATCTGATGGCTTGAGGCTTTCCAAAGATGACCAGGCTCTCTCCTCGGCGGCTGAACACGCTGACTCGAAGCTGTCTTGCTCAACAACCACGTCATGCCAGTCAAGATTCAGTCTGCCCAGATCAGAGAGTATAAACTTGTCCAGGTCAAAGCGTGTTCGGAAGATACTGTGTGCTGACCAGACCTTGAAACAAGCATCTCGAATCGCGCTGCCAGTTGGAGTCTTGGAAGCCTCTCCAACGTAGCGAGTGGTGCCAATAAGAGCACAGAACTTGGGATACTCCAGAGATCGGTTTAGGAACAGCCTCTGTACTGGCGTCACTGGGATCTCACAGAACCCAAACTCTGGCTCCTGATCACCCCCCTTGTCGTCTGAGGGTGTAAATCTCTTCAAGACATTTTGCAATTGCCCAATGGTATCCAGCTTAAGAACATCGACCACGGAAACAGAGAACCCCTTCTCGTTGAGGAGATTCGTAAGTTTGAGAGCTGTAAGAGAGTTTCCCCCATTCTTGGTAAAAGCTGACGTCTCATTGAGCTGTTGCACTGGAACGTGTAATACTTGAGAGAAAGCCACACGCAGCACGTCATACGCTGAAGCTGTCTTCGTTTCTCCCTCCCATGCATCCTCTTCCTCTTCCGTTTCTCCCTGGTCCAGCTGCTCTTTGAGGGCACCTCGATCTGTCTTTCCATTTGGTCGCAGGGGAAAGGAGTCTAGGGCAACGATGATGTCTGGGATGATGAAAGGATCATAGCGTTCTTTCATGAATTGACGGAGCTCCTCGATGTTGACATTGGCTGGTTGAATACATCCTACCAGACGTTCTCCCCACTTGAAGGCCACGGCAACTCTCACAGGCTTGAACGAGGCGAGTGCTGGCTCAACCTCAGTGTCGAGGTTGACAAGAAACCCTCTGTTCTTGATCATAGAATCTGCTCGCCCAGCCCATATGATTTGGCCGTCTTTGTATCGTCGAGCAAGATCACCAGTCCTGTAAAACCTCTTGCCATTCCAGTCGATGAATTTCTGGGCTGTGAGTTCAGGTTTCTTATAGTAGCCAGCCGCCAGGCCTGGTCCCGTAATCATGACCTCGCCGTAGCTGCATTCTTGTAGATTCTCGTCTACCAAGACAACCTCGACGTTTGGGATAAGCTCGCCGAAAGGGGGATCCTCCCCAGGCTTGAGTTCTCCAAAACTAATTGTAACCGTTGTCTCTGAAGGGCCATATGTGGTAAGCACCTTGCGAGTTGGAGTGATCCAGCGATTGACAACATCCATTACTGGCGCTTCGCCACCGAGATATATGTACCGGACCCTATCATAGTCTCCAGAAGGATCCATGACGGCGAGCATCGAAGGTGTCATGCTCAGAACCTCACAGGTGGTTGAGGCTTGAGGGAAATTGGATGGCGAAGCCATTACCAGTGTGCCACCCTTTGTCAGGTTCAACCAAACAACACCAGCACATCCTATAGGGATGTTTAGTACCAAATCTCTCATGAGTTATCAAAAGTGACAGACGTACCATCAAATGCAATTGAGTATGCTAGAAGACCACGAAGTCCCTTCTCTGCTGTGACCATGTCGAGATTGTCGTTGAGTTGCACCATAGCAACGGAGTAAATGCCCCTGTGATAAACCATGACCCCTTTCGGCTTTCCAGTAGTTCCAGATGTAAACACGATCCAAGCAAGATCATCATATCGGAAGCCCTGCCGAATCTGATCTAGTCGCTCGCACAAGATGTCAAGGCCCTCAGTGACAGGAGAAAGCAGCCAAGATGTCCGAAACTCAACCACATGATCGACATAGCTTGACAACTCCAGGCCAGGACAGTGGCTTGTAGTAAGAGCCACAGAAGACGACAGGTCAGAGAGTGCTGATTCTATTCTTCCACGACTCCAAGCCACAACATCCATGGGTATGTAGCAAGCACCGACTCTCAAGACGCCTATAACGGCGGGGAGCATCTCGAGAGACATTTGGGTGAGTACAGGGACTCGACTCCGTGGTTTGACGCCGACAGCGAGGAGTGCCTGGCTAACGTGAAGCGAAGCATTTCGTAGTTGGCCATACGTGAGTTGTTCGTTTTTCCATTCCACAGCAACTCGATCAGGGTCTCGGGCAGCCCACTCGTCGAACAGATCGACTACGGTTCTCTCAAGAGGACGAGAGTCACCATTAGTGATGGTGTCCATGACTGATGAAGAATAGGAATGAGTGGTGAAAAGGACAGTCATACGTCCGTATAAACAGGGCAAACAAAATTTTGTTGATTATCTGCTTTTGCTGTTTCTAATCCTTTAAGAGACGTTGAAGTGATTCAGAACTCTCAGTCAATACTATTAATAGGAACTCTCTAAACACGAATAGTAGACGTGCATAGCAGAGGGCCACATTCTGCACCTACTGGCGTTGTTTGAAAAGGTCTGACGGGGCATGTGTGATACCCATGTTGAATCTGCAGGCTGACAATGCAGCCGGTGGATATGATTTCCATACAGAATGGCTGACAGTTGCATGCATGGTAGACCCCGAGGCGGGTAAGCAGTGCATAGACATGTTGGTATGCATGAGACTCGCATGCTAAAGGTCAAGAACATGTCATCCTCTTCCTAGCTTGGGACGTGCCTAAGTTATGGATACGATACAGATGATTAATCCGAGCACTTCAAGTTTTTGAAGATATTACAATGGTCGAATGGATCTCAAGCGTCTGGTGAGATCACTGCACAAAGTCTTTGTTCATGTATCAGACCTATTAAGAGATATTCTTATGTTCAAAAGTTCGGCTTGTGAGAATAGCATAACTGCAGTTACTAAACAGAAAATATCATGTTCTGGCGTTCCTCCATTTGCTCGTCCAATATTCTCTTAGAAACCTGCGCTACCAAATGATACATCTCCAACAGATGCCTTCTATCCACCTTTGAAAACAACAAAAAGTAAGCTACCCACGCCGAATCACCTGGAGACACAAACGTCCCCGCCTCCGCGTTCAGCTCTGCCCTAGAGACATGGGCAGATATCTGCGGAATCTCTGCCAGTACCATATCGATAAAACCAGGCGGCACAAATACATGATCTCGGTGCACAGGGATCATGCAGTGCGCGTTCCAATACTGTGCACCACCTCCTCCACCAACATCCACATCTCGGCCTAGACTCGAGGAGAAGGGTTGGGAGAGAGAGGCAAAACGCTCTGCGTCTCCAACGGCACGCAGGAGCTGCAAGGCGCCCATGTCTACCCCGTAAGTATACAGAGTCGCCCATGTTCCCGCTGTGCCCGGTGAGCGAGCGTTGACTTCTATGAGGAATACATCCGGGTCTTGTTCGCAAGACTTGTTCACGGGTGCTAGATCAAGGACACTATCACCTCGTAAGTCTTGATATTGCATAGAAGAGTTTTGCATCCGAGCTTCGACGTGGAAAACACCAGATAGAAAGCCCAGCTGTAAGAGACTGTCGTGCAGAGAGTTTCGAATAATGCTCAACTCGTTGGCGGGTAAGCCACTGTTGGAAATCTGCACTGTCTCAACAAAGCTTTGGTCTGAAGTAGCCGCGCTCTTATCGCCAGGGCATGGAAGGTTGTCTGTAACTTCGAGGAAGAGGATCTGACCATCCCAGAGCACAAAGTTGGCGTCCAACTCAGGCCCATCGACGTATGTCTCGATAAGTACTCCTTGCTCCATAAGGCCCTCTTTGTCGAGTTCCTGAACCGCCTGGCGCATCTCTGCATCATCACCGACTTTCTTGACGCCTCTGGAGAACTGGCCACGAGATGGCTTCACTATCAGTGGGTATTTGAGTGACTGAAAGCTTCCCTGCATCTTGCCGTCTTCTAGCTGGTCCACGCTGGTCAGGTGCATGGCTTGGATGTTGGTCTTGTTGACAAGGCGGCGCATCTCGTGCTTGTAATGTGCCTTTTGCATACTCGACAGCGGTTCAGTGGGGAGTCCCAAGATCTCAGCTGCTTCAGCTGTTGCTATAACGAAACTGTCCGTGAATGTGACAATTCCGTCCACATGCCTATCTTGAAGAGCATCCGCCATCCTCCGTGGCAGGTCGGCAATGTTGCTCATATCCGTGGGGATGAATTCCTGGCGGAGTTGAGAATACTTCTCCTTCTTCAGCCAGTGATTTGGCTCATCAAAGACAATCAATGACATGCCCAGAGCTTGAGCAGCTTCGAAAAAGCCTCTCGAGCCGTACATGCCCTGGATCTCATCGTACATTGGACGGCCCCCAACAACAGCCACTGTTCGATCAACTGGCTTTCTCGAGACAATCCAGTTGAACTTGAGTCGCCTCTCCAGGTCTTGTTGTATCAAGTGCAAAGAGGAGTTGTTGATTTGTTTGGAATATCGCTTCATCACCAAGGCCCCTGGAGATGAGGGAAGCAGTGCAGAAAGGCTGTTGGGCCATTTCCCGTCTCCATTCACCAAAGCAGATATCTTTTGATTCCAGTTGTGAAACTGAATGATAGACTCAACGAAATCGGAGTGCCTCATTCTGACACTGACAATGTCGCTCCTACAGAGATATCCGCTGCGTGGTGACAGAATGATTATGGCCGCTCTGGCTTCTGTTGCAGGGATAGAGGTTCCATTGGGATAACATGTGCTCCTGATAAGAGGCTCTAGAGGACTTCCGGTTATATCTGCAATCGATCCTCCAGAAGCATCCTGTTCAAACCATTCCGTGATGGGTACTTCTTGTAGGACGATATCAGCAGTACGAAAGTAACTAGCTGTGCTCTTGTGTGCAGAGATCTTCCACCGGCATGACAGGGCGAGACAAAGCCCTAAAGAGCAGTGTATATTAGAATAATGTATTTGACTCTGCATGCAAAGAAAATAATACCCTTTGTGTCCCTAAGGAGAAAGGTCTCTTGGACATAGTCCGGCTTTTTGGCTGGGACAGACGGCATCGGTTTGGATTTTTTGATTGGGAGGCAATATTCAGAATAGGAGACAGATGTGAAGTGGAATGATTCGAGATGTTTATTGAACTACTTCTTCAAGTTCTATCATCTCAATCATGTACTGAGATTTGGTCTAGCTGCAATTCAGCATGACACCAAGCCAATAACTCGCTAAGCAATTGTGCGAGAGACATCCCACATATCGTTAGCTCTGCGATAATGCCTCCATGTCTCATCGAGGTGTTGACGGCGTTTCCTGATTCACATTATGGCTGACCCTGCAAGTAGCGCAGGAGATTTTGGTGTATACATATGCATGTCATCCATATGCATATGCTTCATGTAGTGGCTGACATGCATATGCAAATGGATGACAAGGCCCACGTCTAACAACACCCCTGAGGAATCTATACCATACAATTATTTATTCACCTGGAACAGGCAATCGTTACCACTGATAATGTATTATTACACGCGAATCAGTATCTCACTATCGATTCAACAGGCATAGGTGGAGTTTAGGCATAAACAGGGTATATATATCGTTGTAGCAGACTTCCTCTGATAGCCAATACACATAAATAGATCATTCCAAAGCTTCCCAGCCAATCATATTCCCTCTTTAAACGCCATGAAACCTGAGAGAACCGTCCTAGTCACGGGCTGCTCCGATGGCAGCCTCGGATCGGCTTTAGCATTGGCATTCCATGCAGCTGGGTGGCGCGTCTTCGCCTCGGCTCGGAACGTGTCCAAAATGGCAGTCATGAAAGAGAATGGCATCGAGCAAGTCGAGCTAGATGTCCAATCAAGCGAGTCTATCTCACAGGCTGTCAAGGATATTCAAGCTCAGACCGGAGGATCCCTAGATGCCCTCATCAACAATGCAGGCTTAGGGTACAGCATGCCTCTCATGGATACAGATATGGCTGCACTTGGTCAACTATTCGAACTCAACGCTTGTTCCATTGTCACCATCTCCCGGGCCTTTCTTCCTCTCCTTCTCGCTTCCAGGCAAAAAAAGACCTTGATCGCCAATAATACTTCTGGCATGGGCATGCTTGGCTGTGTCATGCCGTTCCAGGGAGGATACTCTGCTTCCAAAGCAGCGGCGGCCAGTATCACTGAGAGCCTTCGCATGGAACTCGCTCCCTTTGGCGTTCAAGTGGTCAATATCGTTACAGGTCGAGTCAAGTCAACATTCTTTCAAAACTCAAACGATGCTGTACTTCCAGAGGACTCAATCTATAGCGTGGCGAGGGAAGCCATTGAGGGCCCAATGAATGGGAGGACCTCAGTAAGCGATAGGGAGGACGCGGAAGACTGGGCCAAAAGAGTAGTCCAGGACTTGACTTCTATCAATCCGCCGCATCTCATTTATAGAGGAGGACAGGCTGGTACTGGTAAACTAGCTTCTATTTTCCCACTGGGCACATGGGACTGGTTGTTCAAGAAATGGTCGGGAATAGATGTACTAGAACAGGAGCTTGAGAAGCGAAAGGGACAGGGCAAGTCCTAGATATGAGCGCAGGTAGAAAGCCAGTATTTAATCTATACCTATCAATACATTGACAAGTAGATAGACTGTCAACAATGAACACCTACTTCCCCCCAGCCCTTACAAGACTAGCAAACCTGCTTCCTTCTGTGCTAGCCAACGCCCGAGGATTTCCAACCTCAACAAGTTTGCCAGTATTAAGAACAGCGACTGTATCAAAATCCATAATCATATCCAAGCGGTGACTTACAGCAATCACCGTGTATGCGTCAAACTCTGTCTCGATGATCCGCTTGATGATGAGTTCCATGTCCTGATCAACGCTCGAATTGACTTCGTCGAGCAGCAATAAGCCACCTTGGTCCTCCATCTTTTCCGTCATATTCTCAGGGCTTACTGACTTCTGTGCTCTGGCCCTGCGTCGTAGCAAAGAACGTCCCATCGACATGAGTTGTCGTTGACCTCCGCTAAGAGTTGAAGACGTCATGCCAGCATCGATCCCGCCACGACCCTGAACAAAGTCCCATAACCCGATATCTATAAGAATGGATTTGCATTCATCCGGGGTCGAGAGGCCTGAAGGGTCCAGATTCTCTTTAAAAGTCGCGCCATCAGGTAAGAAAACAGCCTCTTGAGGCACCGCAATGACTCGTTGACGAAGGGCATCTCTGTCCAGCCTGTTAAGTGGGAGGCCATCAATTATAAGACCTTCACTGGGGGTGTCTGGCAGAGGATCGAGGAGTTTCAGCAGCAAAGATACAAGGCTTGATTTGCCACTGCCTGTCCGGCCGCAGATGGCCACCTTTTCCCCTGGCTTGATGCTCAGACAAATTTTATCGAGAGCCAAATCAGGTTCACCATCACTTTCACTCTCCGTTCTATAAGTATTTTATCAGTAATTATCCTCTTGTCAGCACGTGAAAGAGACTTGTGCAGCTTACTGATAACTCGCTGAAACGTTGTTCAGTTCCACGCTGCCATGTTGTGGCCAATTTTCAGGGGGTACCATATCCTCTCCCTCTTTGCCCTCAGGCTTGACTGTTGCGTTGAAAGTCTTGAGCCTCGAGATGGCACCTATGGATGTTTCGAGACGTGTGTAGTAGATAACGATACCAGATAGGCTTTCTCCGAAACTCATAAGAGTGACCAAAGAAGCACCCGTGAAACCCGAATTTGAGTGCAATCTAACTGCGAGTATTGTTAATACTGCTGCCAGTAGCATTACCACCATGTCCAAAACGAGATTGAGCCACTCCTGCACCATGGCAAGAAGGTAGGCGGGCTGTTGGCTTCTATTGAGTAGCCTAGCATTCTTAGAAACTTCCTCAGAGATGTAGCCTTCATATCATCAGTATGATTTATTCGTAGATTACCAACGTCACAGCTCGTCAACTTGCTGCATGAGCCAGTCACTTACCGAAAGCCCGCAGAGTCGTGATGCCCCTCACGGTATCCATGAAATGGGTGCTGAGAGTTTGTAAGTCATCAAATTCTCCAAGGAGAAAGTTTCTGCCATATAACTTACTACAAGGGGCTTTTAGCCTCAAGATCGAGCAGCCTTAGTTGCCTAGAAGTTCTAAGATAGAACTTTTGCACCGAGTAGAGTATAACAGCCAGGAATGGATAACTGATAGCTAAGTATGCAGATGAGATTGGCATGACTGCAGCTTGTCCGAGAGCTTGGAAAACCTATTGCCTAATGTTAGTGGTAATAGGAGGCATTTCTTAGTTCATAACTCACACAGAACAAGGTGTTCAACAAAGCATCTGGAAGTTCAGTATCAATCAAATTGAGATCTTGTGAAAAAAGATTGGTAATAACGCCGGTGTCGGTCTGCGTGAAAAAAGACAACGGTGCCTGGATTAACGTTGTCAGTGTATCATGATGGAGATTCGCACCAGCTCTCTTGATCGACACGATAAACAGAGTGATGCCGAGGAGTAACAGAGAGATCAGAGCGGAGACCTGCAACAAGGCGTATATGCCGACATAGTAAGCATGGGAGTGACTTTGGGTGTCGGATGATATATCATCAGTCCAAAATTTGATCCCTGTAGATAAGCTCATTAGTTATGTGAAGAATAGTGACAGATTGAAGCATTGTTCACTTACAAATGGTAGGGAAATTGGTAAAGAAGCCCCAGAGTGCAGCCAAGAAGAAACAGCAGAAGGCCACCAAGAGTCCCATGCTCAGGAAATAGTACTTATAAACCGCCTTGTCGCCTGTTGCACGGTTCGGGTCATCGAGGCTGACTTCGGCTCTTGGGGACCGGTCTGGTGAGCCTTGCTCATCCCTTTGTGCTACAGTCTGTTCTTTTGAGGCTGCTGTTTCGGACACAGCGTCACTCTCGTCACCGCCAGCTGAATCACGTATGCCGAGGCTCTTGACGTAGCCTCCTTGCTCAGCAAGTTCCTTGAAGCTGCCTTGCTCCTTGATAGTGTTGTCCCCAAGAGCGATGACGCGGTCAGAGAATGGGAGAAAGCGAACGCTATGAGTACACAATACAACGGTCGTGTCTCTCTCTCGAAGTAAGCCTCCAGGTCCAAATACTCGCTGGAAAACGTGCAGCTCTGTATCTGCGTCGAGACCGCTGAACACATCGTCCAGGATCACCAAATCGGACTCTAGATACAAGGCACGCGCTAAGGAGACTCGCTGTTTTTGACCTCCTGACAGGGTAATGCCATCTGATCCGACGTTGGTTTGGTCTCCTTGGGTGAGTTTGGCAAAGTCTACTGACAATGCTGTGGCCTGGATGACCGAGTTGTATCTCTTTTCGTCGTATAGTGAAAAGCCAAGGATATTATCGCGGATGGTTCCATTCCAAAGAAAAGCAGTCTGGTCGCAGAACCCGATACGAGGGTATCTCATACTCAACACCACATTCCCTTGGCTGAATGGGATTTCACCCAGAAGGGTCTTGCAGAAAGTTGACTTCCCTGAACCTACTGGACCAACTACCATGGTGAGAGAAGACTTTCTGATATGTGCATTGATATCTTGAAGAACAAAGACATTCGCCTTCCAGCCAAAATTGCCATTCTTTATGCTAATCATGGTAGAGTCGGGGGTCGTTTCGATCTCTGAGCTACCCGTGTCTGCTTCAATTTCAGTGAAACTGATATTCTTTTTACGATCAGACAAGACTTGGCGGAAGTCATGGCGGGTTTCGCACTCCAGAAAAGCCTGGATTCGTCCAATGCAGGCGATTCCAGAGACGAGTTCGGGTATGGAGGTGAAGATTTGAGAGAGGGGATTGGTAAGGAGCATCAAAAATGCCAAACTTGTAAAGACCTTTGAGGTATCAAGTGAAGCCCGAGTAAATGCAAGGGTCAGGGGAGGACTGATCAACATGGGTGTGAAGCCAAGCATGGCGGCTACGATGAAGATCTTGCGAAACCGAGCACCAGCAGCAAGCTCCTCTACTCGTAATTTCTGAACGAAGGAGCTCACAGTGGAAGCCAGACCGGAAAGCTTGAGGTTCTTCATCCCCGCAATGACTGTAGCCGTCAACCCGACGCGTTTCTGCACGCCCGTCATCCACGCTCTCTGAGAATCTCCTGTGAAGTTTACCAGAACTCCCAAGAGAGTGAAGCATACCACAACTACTCCTATGGGTACCAGGAAGACCAGTCCCAGCCTGATATACAGCATCCAGGCAGCTAGGGCAGCTTGTATAACGCCTGCCCAGACATTATGCAGCATTCTGAGACCGAGTCTGATTCTTTCTATGTCGGTACTCATCAGAGTTAGGGCAGCATTATGGTCGTCTGCTCCGATGCGGGCTTGCGTGGCCCTAGAAAATATTTCTGTCACCAATATAGATCTAGTCATTGCTCTCATGCGGTGGTGAAGATACCTATTATATGTCAGTCTCGATCCAAAGACTTTCTAACTATGATCTGACGTACCAGCAAAGAGCTGCCGAGACAGCCATACCAAGGTAGATCAGTATTGCAGCACCTATGAAACCATAGCCCACATTGGCTTCAATTTCAGGCTGCGAAAGATGATCCAACAGCTTTTCAATGAAGAATGGTTGACAGAAGGTGAAGCCTAGAAGAGCGAGTCTCAAAGGGATTGGCAGAAGGAGGGGGACAATAAGAGTCTTGACGAGGACTTTGACGAGGCCGTAGTTATCTCCTTTGAGTTTGCTGTAGTCCATGTTGGCCAAGAACCTATCATGGAGTTGCTTGCTATGCAGAGCAACATCCAGAGGGTAGAGATCATCCATGGATAGTGTAGACCTATAACCCTGCAAGAAGATACTGTTTAGCCATGACAGAACGCCCAGTGAGAAGATACTGCTGGTTTCTTCGGGGCTATGTTCATCTCTGTCCCATGTTATCCATCTGTTCTTGGATTTAGTTTCCAGGAACAGAATGACGGCCTTGACGGCCAAAGATGTTGTGAAGACGGCACTATAGGTAATCTCTGGTGTACTCTCAGAGAGCAGGAATAGTGTGCGAGACTGAGCAATGTCAAACAACAGAGTCAGGAACAGGAAAGTGTTCAAGAGGATTGAGGGACGTGGGCTCCGGTTATGATCAGTATAACTGATCATCACCATAGCCAAAGCTGCTATGAGATTGAGAACAGAAGATGCGATGAAGATTGGAGTGACGTGGAAAGAGTCCATGCCGACTTGAATCAGCAGCGCAATCTGAAGACCAACATAGGTTATGATAGCTCCCTAATACCAAAGTTAGTTATGAAGATATATTTTGGCGACGACATACCAATTTGATGAGCTGGAAGACTGGAGCATGAACCACTAGAGGCTTGCGTGACAGAGAGACAGCGCGCCATAGTGAGAATACGATAAACAAGGTGCATGGAAGAATAGAGAAGAAGAGCTGTTCAAAGTGAAGATTGAAGTCGAACCGGTCTCGGTTCATGTACAGCAAGCCAAACTCACTATCGTGGAATGGCATCTTGGCAGAATTGGCTTGGCTGTTGTGAGATGAAGAGTCTCATGTGTAGGTGAGATAACTCGAGGTGCTGCTCGGGACACCTTAAGTCGGATCGATTAGTCCGGTTGGCACTTTCGCTAGATTGCCTGTTTACAGTATGCAATACAGATGGAGCTTAGAAGCAGGGCGTTTGATTGCATGGGCTAAGTTAGTTAGGTTTGCTTTTGACAAGCTGTCTCCCATTCCGAGACACGTAAGGCAGTGCTGATACTCCTTCCTATTTGGAACTATCATCATCTCTCCATCGACTCATATGTAGGTAGGTAAGAAACGAGCACTAATGCACTACGACCTTACTAGGCGCGATAATATCTTCCGTGGCCCAACCTTGGCCCTGCTAACCAGGCTGATGCTGCAGATTTCCGATGTAACTACAACTGCGACTGTATTTCCGGATAAACAGCTCAAAAAGAAAAAAACAAGCTGACCCCCAAACATACTTACAATGCAATGCATGGCCCGCAATCCTTGGAGATGCCTGAATATGAGGGCCACTCTGATAAGTCTCTGTACGGGCGATACGGGTTTGTTTTGCCTGCTGTCCGAGGCCTTGCTCCGCTCAATAATCTGGGTCTGAGACAACTTGGAAGGTAGTATCATCAATTCGAGGCGAACGCGCCGTGAACTGACATGAACAGTTTTCGCGACCCCCTGCTCGTGGCTGTTGGTTCCGTGAAACGACCAACACCCGGGAAAGATTAGATAGGACAACTCCAAGTATTGTACATACAGAGTGATCATTCTATGGAGTGTAAGATCTTGAGTCAGATCGATTGTTAGTTAGTTAGTGTATCTAAACCAACCTTTAAGTTAACTAAAAACATAAACTACTCGGGAAGATCCTAAACTTAACCCTTATGCGGTTACTGTAGGCGGAACGGCAACATTCCCGGCTGGGCTTACGATGGACAACCCCAGTCTAGCCCACTAAAATGCTCGAGCACCCTGTCAAAGTTCTTTTGATATACATATGCAATCAGCGTCAAGGTGCTCGTAATGCTCAGACTTAAGCATACTGGGCTAGGTTTATTCAACACTTGCACCACGTTACATTCACCGGGGTTTCAGAGGTACTCCATCCGTGATTGGCTATCCAACTACTCAACTCGACCTCATCCATGGCAGCATCTCTTCGTACTTGAGTTTTCGTATGCACGATGAAAGTCATACTGCAGAAACTTCACCAGGATAGTCAAGAATGGCCCAAGTGGGAGTCCCGGGGACTTCATGAGAGCATGTCGACTGCAACTGGTAAGAATTAGTCCATTGACCCATACGGTGGCAAAGGAGGACAATGTCTCTTACCAACCTGATACTAATCCGATTCACAGCATCACTTTGCGTTGATGAAATTGAGCAACTGGTCAAGGAAGAATTTCCAACACAAGCTCAAGACAAACCACCGTGTAATGGGACGACACTCGAGCAACTTCTCTCAACATATGATATCGGAAAGGTCTTTTCCAGAAGCAAAGAACAGTCGTTATCTCCCCTTCCCTCCGAGGTAGCCCCAGATAAGGTAAGTAAATAGTACTCGTCTTCGGATTTGGCTAAGTTATGGTTAGATACCGCACCTCTGGTCATTGCTAACTGAACTGGCCGGCATACGGAACGTGTATTGCGATGAAATTGCCAGGTTGTTACTTGGTATTCTTCTCTTATCTAGGAGGCTTTTGTAAAGAATAGATGTAAAACTTATAGTGAGGGTTATGTATTTGTTCTTCGCAAGGGTCACTACAAAGATCAGACGATGAACTTTTAATATATTGTTCATTCTTGAATTAATGCACTGGCCAAATAAAGAGCAATTGCTTAGGTTCATCGTGTTGCAGGATAATTAATCACTATGTTAGCAAAGAATATCGAACTGATTGATATTTCTTCATAGGTTATGCGTTTTCCTGACCTCCCGAACCACCACATCATTACGGCTGAGGTGCTTATTTGACTTGGTTTTTGTTCCGAAGGTTTGCAACAGAACTACCGTGTGCATTTGCTTCCGAGGATGCCGGAGACTTACTTCGTAGACCTGCGTACGCGTATTGGGCCACACACGGCTCACAGCCTTCTAGCCGTTGATTATCTCGCCGGTGGGGAGCACCCGAATCCCGTCGTCTATTAGTCTCTGCGGCGGTCGTTCCCAGTTTAGTACCTTATCGCCTCTATCCCGGATATCCTGTCGCCTCTCATACCAGCTGTCCACTGGGACGGAGGTCGTCTGCCCTTGTACAGTTTTTAAAGAAATGGTCTTCTGCGGTGGCTTTGGCATTGCCGGCCATTCAATAGGCCTCGGAACATTGCCTGAATGAGAGTCTCGTTCCCTTCGTTCTCGTCATTCTTGTAGCGTAAGCTGGTATGATTCAACTGTATGGTCTAGCTTTACCTCCGAATGCTTCGTCCACTTTGACTCAAGGTTTCCGAGGTTCTGATCTTCGTGACGTATACTTCTGAGGCTATCATCCTGAGTGATAATCTCATATGTGGTGAATATAACACCTTCGACATCGTTTCGGTCCTCGACGTAGCTCTCACCCTCTCCAGGTGAAGGGCAGTTGATGCGGGCTGCGAAATTGAAGTCAAAGAGCATGATAGTCTTTCGGCTCGTCAATCAGGAGGTTTCGTGGGGCGATATCCTGGTGTGTAATGCCATACTCAAGATTCAAGTCATCTATGACCTTTATGAGTTGCTGTAGCTACTTGAGTTTGAAAACGCGAGACTTGTTCGGCTCTAGATTGCGGCCAGGGACGTAATTGCTAGTGAACCCGACCACACAACCCTCAAGCTCGTTGACAACAACCCGGTCAAATGGAACGATATTTGGGTGATGTGGGAGACGCATCCATAAGTTCATCTCTTTCCAGGATATTTGCGCATATTGCCACAAGAAGTAGTATTTGAAGACGGCCTACTGAAGAGTTAGTTTTATGAAAGGGTGTTACAATCTAGGGTCGGTATCTAGCTTTCACCTTTTTAGCAGACCCCTCTAGGCATGGAGGGTACACAACAAGGTCCGCGCCAGGACCAAGCCTCTTTAGTTCCTCAAGTTTATCCCGTTGCACGGTCTGAACTCCTTCTCCGAGACAGGTGTCGTGAAGAGACGGGTAGTGTACACAGCAGGCCATGTCGTTTTTTAGGTCGGTAGATGTCGAGATAATCTCACCGGTATGAGATAAATGCATTCTGTAAATAGCGGGAGACAGTTGATCGCTATAGCGGCTGAAGTGTTCTATAGCAAGACTCTCGTCGTCTTGCTCCCCATCCATAGTTACTGAAACGATCCGTCTCTGATCCCAATCGACAATGTACCAAGTGGTTGGTCCACCAACAGGGATATCACCGCTTCAAGCGAAGTACCTGGACTCGCGGTCAATCATATTGCTGAATTCTTAAACGATAAAAAGCATGAGGATTAAAGAAGAATGAAGCAAGGCAAATGTGTGTAAGGTATGGGTAGATGGTATGGTTCGATTAGTCAGCCAAAGCAGTTCCTTCAGAAGTGGTCAAAAGATTCATTACTCTCTTATACCAGGAGTATTGGAATTTACTGACTCTCTTTTCTTTGCTAGGTAGATATGAACTTGTATCGTGATAGATCTGTACGATAATCCTGCGACGTTCTGTATGCAATTAGAAACTGCGCGGCTATAACTCTTACAAAAACCTCCAGCCTTCACGCTCTACTTGTCCCTTACTGGCCAATGTTAAAATAACTAGGTACACAGTTATAGAGCCATGAATGCAACAATACTAGGACTACCCGCGCACGAACTGAGTTGGCCGGGCCTCGTTCGACCTGCTGGATTCCAGGAGACCTGGCTAACACTCTCCCACTGACGTCCGCAAGGCGCTTGCGTCTTCGAGTCCGAGTATATAATGGCAACAACGGTTGCAGCTAGAAGACAGGAGGCAATACATTGAGCAAACACCGAGACGCATTGTACCCTTTTTGCAGGATCAAATACTCAATCATCCAAGCTAATGAGCTTCTACACATTCAAAGCTCGAGCCAGGTTAGTATAACGATAACTCTAGCACGTATTATAGCTGACCAATTTGCAGTTGGTGCAGGTTATCTCGCCCACATGTAATTCAGCCATAATAGAGGCATTTTGGGAGAAGAATGAATAATTTATGAAGAAATATCAAGGCTAGATGACATCAAGTATTATCATGTCCTTCCCAGACCCTAATGCTCACACTCACGCTTATGCTTATGCTTCTACCATGACATGTCATGCGTCTAGAGAGTTCTGTTGGCCTTTGCGTAACATCCCATGCGACAAAATTAAACCCTAGACCAAAAAAGAAAGACTATCATACAAAAAGAGACAATCTATCAATCTTGCTCAAGATTAAAAATGTATAAGAAATCGTTTCGTTAAACTCATGCAGTCACAGCAGCTGCAGCGGCTATCTCCCCCTCGGGATCACCGGGCTCAACAAACGTCCGCCATACATCGATCCGGTTCGTTCCCGGGGTCCGTGGACCTAGACCGGCGAGCTCGGAAGACCTGCGGTTCTCACTACGTCGCGTACCCTTTCGACTGCGCGAGCTGTGGCTGTAGTACGAATCGTCGTCGTCGTAGGTATTCGGATCACGCTCCACGATCAGAGGCCCTACACCTCCGCGGTATCCCTCCTCTATCACGGGAGGTGGCATTCCCATTGGCGGTGGGCGCATGCCTGGGGAGTCTGGGGCGTAGCGGTCTTCGGGATGGCGTCTGTCCATGCGGCCGCCGTAGTATCCATTGCTTCTGGGGGTGCCTCTTTCGAAGTCTTTGGGTGATGGGGGAACACCGCCGACGACTCTGCGACCTACACGGCGAGGACTATCGCCTGAGTAAGGGTCACTAGATCGAGGTATTTCTGGAGCACCGCCAATATCGTATTCGTAGTCTTTGCCATGATAATGCGACCTACGGACCAACTCGTCATCACGTTCCTCCTGTTGTTGACGCATAATAGCTTCTTCATCGTAAATCGGGGTTCGTGTAGGTTTGGACTTTCGTGGCCGTCTAGCAACGCGAGAATCTTCTTCAGTGCTATCTTCACGAAACACTTGAATCTCGCCTCGATGTGTAACATCTGGCTCATGATCGGAATCGGGAGCATCAGGGTCGAACCATGGACATTCACATCTCCTGGGTTTCTCTCCACATACGAGGCAAAATTCGGCACCGCATCGACTGTATATGTTAGAAGAGTCCATACTGAAAATGCCAAGAAATACTCACCACAAGGCATGATTGTCACCCTCTCGGAGCTGAGCTGAAGCACCGCATCTATAGCATCTCTTCTGTCCCTCAACTCTGACATACTCAAGAAACCTCGCCGTCTCTTCATCCCTGGGACACTTGCTCGCAAAGTGCCACCTGCCATTGCAGGCAACACAAACTTTAGTGTTGCACTGATCACAACGAGCAGTTTTGCGTCCCGTCTCGCGATCGCGGTAAATATCAGCTGGTCGGATCCATTCACCGCATCGTGGTGAGGGACAGTAGAGCCTATTCCTGGGGGAGTACTCGACAAACTTCTTGTTCCATATTCTTTTGAATGTCGAATCAAAAAGCTTGTCAACATGCTCCAGACCAATGTGAGCATCGGTGCAGCATGTTGGCGGCATATGTTCAGCTTCTGTCATTGATTGCTTGAACCGCCTCTTCAGACAGCTGTGGCACATGCGATGGCCACAATCAAGTTTGGGGCATTTGGATACAGGGAGTTCTTCTAAACAGCCCTTACAGTCACGGCTGAAGTATGACTGTTAGCAATTGATCGCCACAATGTGATTGATGCCACTCACATTAGACGTGGTCGGTCTGGGGATGAATTTCGGGACGAATCCAAGCCGCTGCGGGCTATACTTGGGGGGCGCCGTGAAGACTCCCTAGAGACTTCAACAGTTTCAATTGTAGCTATAGGTAGTCTCCGAGGACGGCCCTCACGGACTAATTCACGAGACTCAACCACCTTGGCAGTTCTGATCCTTAATTAGTACTGTGGTAAGAAGTAATTATAGATAGATTACCTTCTAGACGCTACAGGCGGTCGAGAAGCACCAAGCACACTATTGAATCTTGTGGGAAGACTGTATCTAGGTGCATCGCTGATCTCTCTTCTCAGAGCAGGTCTGCGGTCTGGTGAGCCTCTCTCAGAAGAAGCTTGTCGATATCTTATTTCTCTTTCGTCCGAAGTCGATGGCGATGGTATTCTATTCCGCCTCCGTGGTGGTCTCTTTTCATCTGGTGAACTAAGATAATCGTCTGGACTGGGTGATCGGCGATGTCGACGATGATGGCGTCTATGTTTGTCCTCTGGTTCTTCCACCACAACCTCTATCTGGTTCTCATCGTCGCTCTCCTCCTCGCTCTCACTTTCGCTCTCGCTCTCACTATCTGTCGGCGGTGTCGACTCGGGCGTAGGTTCTCTCCGTCTTCGGACCACCTGCCGGGGCCTCGCGGGCTCCGGGTGTCTACCCCGTGGCTTCATAGGCGGCCAGCGTTCATCATCGTCGTCGTCTTCGTCTGCTTCATATATCGAGAACTGAGGGCGTTTCTTGTAGACATCTGTCGAGGCACGCATCAAGTGTGCTGGCGGCATGGGCATTGTAGGCGGGTATGCATCGAGGCTCATACTCCTGGAATATCCCCTGGGTGTCCTTCCGTTGGCCCTTTGTAGTTCGTCGATTCGTGTCCGATGGGGCATTGGGTACTGGTTATAGGGCACGACGTCACTGGGGCCGTACCAATCGTGAGATTCAGGGCGGAGGGGCCTGCGACGCACGAGTGGAAGTCGGGCCTCTCCATCAGCGACGTCTCGATCGTATCCTAGCCTCATTTTTGCAGAGTGGGATGGATGGACTCCTGCAGGACCCAGAAGGGGGGAGACACGGCACGGCACAGCACAGCGCAGCAAACAGCACAGCTCAGCGCGCGCTGGACAGTGGACAGCAAGAGTCTGGTGTCCTAGGCTGGACTAGTTTATATGTCGGAATGCAACGGGCAAGGGCCAAAGTAGTCGAGATGACGAGCGGTCGAGCCACTCAACGAAGTCCACGCTGCGTGAGCAATTGCACCCCCCAAAGATGATTGGAGTCTGGGGGCTGATCATGCATGGCAACCGCAGCTTGCAGCGTCACGTCGAGGTCGAGTCGAGTCGGAAGTTGGGGCGAGAGGTAGAGAATGGAAAAGGATTGGATGTGTGTGGTTCTCCTTCTGGTGCCTTACAAGTTGGGCCGCGAGACGACGTTGTCTCTCGGATGGGCCTCAACGAACTAGTACAGGAACCAAGGAAGAAGTGAAAACAGAAGATGAACGGAAGAATATCAAAAAGTCGGAGAGGAAAAAGAGGAGAGTAACACAGACAATCTCCATATGCAGACCTTGAGCAACGTTTCTCAGCGTCTGCACTCTCCGTAAGGCAAGGTGAGGTAAGGTAGCTTGCTATGCTTCCACAGGATAACGCGGCAGACCAAGTTTGGGCGTGGTTTAATGGCCAGTTACCTCACATCACCTAACGCATCAGGCATCTAGAAACGAATCAAATTGCCCCTCCCCCGCGTGGGTGGGTTTTGAGAATGGCCAGGCCAGGCCAGGGGGGTTGGGTTGGGCTGGGTTATTGTAGACCAGGCCCTGTCCCTTTTGCTTTGCTCTTAGACTCCGTAACGACTGATGTTGAGTTCATAGAGTACTCCGTAGACCCTGCGTTATAAAGTCATATGTGCTTGCACAGCATATCACCGTACGAGCTAGAATCATACGAGTTTTGACGGGCAGTTCTTGTCCCACGATAACTTCGTGGGTGGCTGGTATCCCCAAGCAAGAAAATATGAGACTGTGGATGATCAGTTTTTGTCGGTGTGATGTCACGTGGCTGAGCTAACTGAGACATTGCATTACACCAACAGAGCACATGAACGAACCCCCATATCCATTGTCCACTGAGCCTTTGTTCAAGGAATGCGAGTGCTGTATATCTTATGCAAGAAATATCTATCATTGCCTGTTTTGATACTCACTGGAGAAATAACATCACTGTGGCAAGATCTGGCCTTCATCGCCATACAACTCAAGACAGAACATCATGAATCGCCCCCACTACCATCATCAATTACCGCAACCCCTAAAACCTCACCCGAAACTCTATGACTTTAGACCCATCTTCCGTTCGCGTGGGGTTCACCGGACCTTCATCATACCGGCGATTTCTTCATGTGGGTCATTAAACTCGGCCCGGTCCTCGGAAACGGAACGGGATATGACGGCGTTCCTGCCGATCTCCCAATGGCCTTTGCTTGATTGTGATTTTGACTTCCTTAGCAATCTGCAGGGTCTTTTACACCCCTTATAGTTAGTATCGTTATCCTTGCGAGCATGTGCCTACTACGTAGGAGTCTTATATTAGGCCCCTGGTGTCACCATCTCATTCATGCACTTCTACGCAGGTAAGATGTCTATTACATCATGGCTGTCATATGTGTGGACGCAATTCGCTGTATTCGATTTCTGATTTCTGCATGAAGGGTCCGGCGAGCATTGGATTCCATCACTGCAAAACGTCATTAATACTGAGGTGTGAGAATAACCTTTCATAGACGAATCAACATCTTAGGTTAACTGCCATGACATTTCTTGCTTATCTTAATGTTCTTAATATTGTACAATTAAACAAATGGGTATAGATGCTATCATAAGAGACGTCATCATGTTCTTTGATGGTTAATCAGAGCTGAGAAATCTGTACGCCAATTCCCCCAGGGAACCTCCAGCTAGCACTGGCAACTAGCTTATGCATGATCTACATTAAATCAATCAGAGATCCTTATACTAAGGTCGTTGAAGTATCCTTGGAGGCCGGTGTATTGGAAAAACCCGGCCACCCGGCCCGCAGAACCGTGTTGGGCTCAACATCCAGCCAATAAAGTCATATTCCCCGACACTGCACCCCAGGATATCACCCCAGAATTATCTTCTCGGGGCGACATTTCAGCCCACCAAGTTTCTTGGGGTAGCAATTGCACCCATGGGGCGTATCTTGGTCGTATGGGATCCCGTAAGGGGCGGCGCTACTATTGAATAACGCCGCAGTCTGAAGTGAAAGTAAAAGAATAGAGTACGTCAGAGCTGGTGACGAAGTAGCTTCGTGGTTTCGTTTTGAGTGTCATCTATCAATCTGACACAGATCGACCGGCACCTACAGAGTACCGAGGAACGCCCGTCTTCTCACCTCTGCCTCCTTGAGTATTTCCGAGGACAGACTCAAGCTAGGGGCCAGGGTTGCATATCGCTCAACCTCTATCACCACATCATTGATCATTTGATCCAGCGCCTCACGGTGAGGCACCAAGGTTAGCAGAATGCTGAGCAGCGACGGCGACATGCTGGCACCCATAATGAGTAGTGTTTGGGAGACTATCGATAGAGCACCTTGCCAGATGTATGGCATATGACCGGCATGACTAGGTCCATATTAGCTATCAACTATGCTCAAAAGGGAGGGCAGACTCACTGTTCATGGATATGTTCGAGTTGTCGAATAGAGGCCTCCAAGCACTTGTGGCAGTTCTCCCGCACAGCAGGATCTAATACTGCTTGCTCATTGTCTAGCACTGCTAGAATGTATGGCCGATATATAATGGTGCGACAGGCAAAGAATCGGAGTCGAAGGACTGTTTGAACCGGATCTTGCAGCGCATTGCGAGTGAAAGGGAATTGCAGTGGCAGTGGTAAACTCTCATACCATTGGCTCAGTTGGTAGTCAAGCTCTGCCACTACCGGATCGAGGCTTGTTGTCGATGCAATCGAGTCCTTTGAATAGATGAGTTGGCTCACTCTGTTCAAAAGCCGACGTAGAGCAATCTCTGCAAGGAAGTACCAAAGCTCATCTCGACCGACTTGCTCCGATTCATCTCCTTCAAATCCACAGGGCAAGCCAACATTTTCCTCGAATTGGACAACCCCTGAGTGAGGCAGGTCGAGTTCCGCGAGAAGATCACTCTCAAAGAGCAGAGCATTCCAGTAGATTCGCTCCACGAGTTCTCGCTGGTGGCTTGGGATACGGCTTGGGGCCATAAGTAGCAGCTGTAATTTCGTGCTTGTCGTGCAAAGCAGATTCCATGCCTCCATAGGGCGGACTAGGTAAAAGTGATAAGCAGCAGCAAGGAGATGACATTGTGCCGCCACTACACTGTTGGCAGTCATCAATCCTGGAAGCAGTGACCATGCTGCTGTAAAGTATTGTAGTCCAGGGGGGTCTTCCTGCGGCAAGATTCTTGAAATGCTGCCATGCAAGCTTGCCTGACCCAGGGCAAGAACAAGAAGCACGATGCAACTCTCCGGCCCCTCTCTGAAACCGTTGGACAAGGCTGTGCGGTATTGACTCCTCCAGGTATATGGGTTGACGCAAGCATACCAAATATTAACTCTCTCAAAATAAGCCTCGATGTAAGCCTGGGTGTTTGACAAGTCCACACAAGGAGTTTTGGTCAGAGTGTGGAGTGGTTCTCGTGCCATTTCCAGTTGTAGCAGAATCTGAGGATCGCATGGTCGCGACACTAAATCTCGGATCAAAGGCCATTGGAGCAAATGCATAGTGGCATTAGTGTGGACTTTGGGCATGGTAGAGATATTGGTTCCGGTCGGTTGGGCGGACCAAGTCCCAAATCCACCATTGGGGATAGAGCCAAAAGAGGCAGCATTGGCCGACAACATCATGTTGTCTCCATCAAGCCCCGTGCCATTGCTCATCCCAGGCGAATTGTCGGTTAGGTTTAGTCCATTCGCTGTTGTGTTCACCATATTCATCTGAAGGAGATTTTCAATGCGGTTCAGACGTTCCAAGATCAGCTTGTCACCAGCGTCAAGCTTAATGCCTGGCTCTCGGTAGATGCATTCAGCACCGAGCTCTGTACAGAGCTTGCATTTTGGCTTTGTGCCATCGCAACGAGATTTCCTCGAGCGGCAAACCTCGCACTAGTGGGAGTCAGTATACAAAAGCGGAAACGATATGAATAAACAAAACAAAAAAGGTGTAGTGACGCACAGCAATAGTGGCCCTACGGCGGGGGTAATCGACACCCGTTTCGGTATTCCTCCTTTTGAGTGGGTTCGAGCCTTCATCGCTTGAGACCTTTTGCGCGCCATTGGACATGCTGTCAGGTCTGTTGTCAGATGACTGCGAAAGATGTCGAGATTTTTGAGATGCGCTTAGTATACCCTCCCGACTGAAACTGGGCGTCCGCTGGTTTTTGTAGCTGACAGGGGACTTGAGCGAGGCGTCAGCCGACATGGCTGTAAGTGAAGATATCGGAAGATCGAGAGAAAAGCTGTCGCGTGCAGGTACCGTGAAGGGTCGCGCCCCATTGAGAGAGATTGAATGGAGGGATTCGCCCGTCGATGATGCGGACATGATGATAGATTGGCGTCAAAAATGAAACCGGTCGAGGAATGGCCTCGAGAATAAGTTCTAGTTGGGTTGATGTAGCGGCATGAACAAGGCAAAGATGCGCACGACTCGAAATGCCCTTTCAGCAAAATAGCATTATGTAGCAAGGCCGAAGCTCAGGAATGGTGAGATGAGCATCAGACGATGCGACAAAAGCTCACGTTTCAAAGCTATGTTGAACTTGAGCTGGTCAAGAGCGACTGGTTTCCTTGGGAAATGATTCGCGGTTTGGGCGTTCCAACAGACAATTAAACAACGTCAGTCTCACAATAAGAACACCAAAATGTTCTCGAGACACTGAACGTTTAAAGAGGCGTCCTTTCCTGCAACCGAAATGGAGGAGTAAATGGTTATGTATGGGGGAAGAGCCATGACAAGGGTCTCCGAGCCCCCGTTGTTCAGTAGCTGCACTTGGACTTAACCCTGGACCCTGGGTCGGCGGGCGGTGGAACTCGGAAGAGGGTGGTGGAGAAACGGGGTACGTTTTGTTTCTTGGTACGAGGGCGATTCGCTTCCAAATCTGGGGTCTCAGGGCGTCAGCAAAGAGAGTCTGGAGAAGCCCATAACTAGTAGCTACTCTGCTCTGTGGTGCACTGTGGGAATAAAGCTGCCCGTCACGCTGTCCTGGCCTTCCTGAAGAGTTCGCAAGCATCAACTCCATGTGTTCCCCAGAGGATTGGATGGCTCAAGCCAGTTGTTCTCGTTTAACCCGCCATGACAGGGATAAGGTTAAGATGGAGGTGGGCGGCTCTTGAGGTGGATTGGTGGGAATCCTTGTAGCACGACCGTTTGCGTGTGGAGAAGCGATTTCTGGAGGATGAGGTTCAATTTCTTGCCTGAGATTGGAGTTGTTGACACAACTTTTGTTGTCCAAAGTTGGTAAGTGTTCCATGATGGAGATGTAGGTTAAATGTTGTTGTTGCTTCGTATGTGGATTTCCAGGTACATACTGTGCTTGAAGCTTTGGGGGAAGAGCGGAAATGTCGTCCCATGTTGCGCCTGCCGTACTGCCCTTGCAGCAATATCAAGAGTAATAAGGAAAGAACACATGGGAGAAGGTAATAAACATCCCAGTTCTTTCACTTCATTGCTTGAAATGCACCTGGAACTAAAACACAACAATATCATGCCTCATCCTTGAGTTTAACGATGCGATCACATTGTAATCCTCTCTTTATCGTTGCTATTTGACATAATACGATCCTCTTATTGCCAAGTGCCCCATCTTATAGATACGTCTCCTCCAAATGGTGGCATAATGAGCCCCGAATAATGCATCTCTACCACGATTTGACTAACAAACGTACCGTCACCGTTGAGGTCATTAACGGTTCTAGACCCCAGCGGGGTCAGAATCGCCACGAGAGGAGAAGACCTTCAATAGCAAGTGATTGACTGTCTCGGATGGCATCCGGACCTCTCGCTCATGACCATGGGGTCTGCAAATCTTTCAACCCCAGACGGACTTGATGCTTACTTGGAATTCCACTTCCTCACTTGGCGATTTTGATATACATAGAACAATATTTCAAATAACGATCTCCGGCTCATCCGATATATTATGACGCACCCACCTTTGTTTCCAATAAACGTGGCTTTGAAATCGAAATCTGGTCTCAGCTTTCCTAATGCTTACACTGACTTACTTACATCAGACCATTGCCTTGCCCAGACGCACCGTCGCTCAACCTCACCCATCATGACAAGCGCTTATGCGCCCGATCCATGTAACGGCCCGAATAGGAGTGCTCTTCCGTGGGAGCCTCGCAGCCCAGTCCAGTCCAAATCTCAGCCCGTGACCAACCTGGGGTTCGGTTTTAGCCTGCTCCGGTCTGGGGTGCCCGTCTCGAGACGCCTGTCAACCTGCGGGGAAGCTTAAAAAGTGTGGCATGTTTTGTCCGCTTATGGAAAACTGCTGGCAAGGTTTGTTTGATGGATCTTCCGGCTAATTAACGCTCGCCTTAATCTACCATGTCCAGAGACTCCAGACGACGGCACGGCACAGACAGAAACCCATCGGTTCGGGTCACGGCCTGAATATCCAGACTCTCGGGTAGACGATGTCTTCAAGTTGAAAGACACGTTTCCTGTCAGAACTCAAATAGATGATGCTGATAATACTATACGTACGTCAGGCCTACCCAGTAAGCTTTATAGCGAGCTGCTCAATCATTAGAGGATCGAGTTGCCAAGGACCCGTGCCGCTATCCACATCGACAACATCTTCAGGGTCTTCAACACCCTGGCCATCACCTTGAGCCTTGCTACCAGGCTGAGTCCTGATCTCCAAATCCACAGTCCCCTTTATCCCATTTTGGGCATCGGGAGATTCAATGCCCGATACGACTTCGGCAAGGATTGCACCCGCGGGAGAGTAACGGTCTTGCACCCGAGGCCGGATGGACTGACAGTCTCTCACGTTCTCCGAGGTCACTGCATGAAAGACACAACAACCTACACGCTAATGTAGTGTGCTTCACATCATCCCCTGCGTCACAACAACACGATCGAGCAGTTGTGGCAGCCCAACACCAATCAAGTGAATAACGGGCATCCATAAAGTGTCCCTGATTCTGCAACCCACAGCTTCTTCGGATCCGGCAGCCGTCAACCCGAAACTACAAATCAAGGCGTTCAAGACTGGTAGTGTCTGCATATGAGCAAGTCCTGCGAATTCAAAACGATACCCATAAGTTTCAGGTATTTGGACGGATGGCCAGTCATACGTCATGAAGCTCTCGTTCTCAGTAACGTCAATTACTCGGACGAGAGACACCGAGACAGATACACACTATGACGCCGGACGGAAACAAAGTAGCTGTGAGGCATCTTTCTCCAAAGGGCAGAGCTCATGGTCACTCGTAGAAGATGACGGCGGTAACTTCGCCTTCCAGCTCTGCATAGGCGATGAAATCGCCCAGAATTCCAGTTTTGGCATCCCTCTCAATAATGACGACACGACTATCACTTTGAAGAGCCACTGCTACCAACGTTCCCGCCTTGTTGATAGAAAAGTGACGAGGAAATCTGCCTCCACATGGAATGTCTTGTTGGAGAGTGAGATGCCCCGTTTCTGAGTCAATTTTGAAACTGACTAAAGGATCAGATGCAATAGTGCCGTTACTGGTGCCAAAGTCTGGAACTTCAAGAGTGCTTTCATTACGAGACGAGACGATAAGGAACTCTCTGTCCGGCTTTGTTCAAAAGTCAGAACAAACGCAGCTCAAGGGTTGTGAACACACTTACTGATACTGCAATCTCGGCAGCTGCAGCGCCTTGCGGCACGTCTTTGTCTTCTCCATGGATGCCACTGTTCCAGATTTCCTTGAACCTGATGAACTCGCCACCATACACGACTTCGTAGCCGATAATGGTATTGGCCAGCTCGGTGACAAGGTACATGAATGTTTTGGTCTCCTTGACTACAAAGGCAATATGTCGGGGCCCGCTCCCGGGAGCAACGACCAATGGATCGAGCTTGGACAGGCCCAGGTCTCCAAAAACAACGCCGTATATGTGAATCATATCTGCTCCCAGATCGGGAACAAGAATAAATCGTTTGCTCGGATCAACGACTGCAGCATGGGGATGGGAAGCCTCCTGTCTTGAAGGGTTGGGACCGGGCTCGGGAAGACTGAACTGCTGGACATTGAGCGAAGTGAGATTTGCTGGATCTTGAATGTCCCAATTTGTAAATGCCGAACCGCCACTGGAAAGCGTTAGCCGTTTGATGCTGAACCTTAATATTGGAACGGAAATGCATACTAATGGGCTACTGCCAGCCCGTAATCCCACTCGCCATACATGACCGCGCTCACAGGGCCAAGGACGGTAGAAGTCTTCGCCAAAGGCGTCAAGGTACCGTTCTCATGCGTTTCGAATGATGCCAATGACCCATGCTTCCCATCCTTTAGCCCTTCATCAGTGCAATAGAGCACTCCGTTATACCAGTCGAGTGTGAGCCACGAAGGGCTTCCAGCACACCCATCTGTTGTGGACAATGTTTCAAGTTTCACAGGCGTATTCCGATACTCAGCAAGGGATAGATTTAACGTCGTGACAAGTCCACTGTAGGACGCAACATACAACAGCACATCCGGCTCGTGGTGGGTGTTGAATTCAAGAATGTCATGGTTGTGACTCCAGTGCGCACCTCTGCGGTAGTAAGTCTGATATACGCAATGGAGTAGAAACACAGTAATAGGCGCGGCGAGAAGGAGTGTTGAGATGAGAAGCGCTGTGCTATTATCCCGGAAGGGGTTCTTTGAGAGTTTCTGACGGCCGAGGAACTTCATTGTCTTTAGTCGACATACAATGTTATGGTAGCAAGTTCAAGATTATGACGAAGTTAGAGCTGACGCAGCTTTACCGCACTAGCCGCAAGCTATCAACCAGGGTGAGGGCATAGGTGAAACAACAATGCCGATCAAAAAAGAGATTCAGACAGGACAACAATTCCGCGATGAGAACAAAACGGAGGTGAAGATGTAGAAGTGAGGTTGAGCCTTAGGCTCTGAAGGAATAGACTAGAGAAGCCGTGCAGATCGGGGTGACACTGTGATGACATGACTTCGTATTGCATGCAAGTATCACCAGATGGATCTAGTGTTGCCGCTAAAAGCATGGATTTAGAGTTCAGCTTCCAACGTCGTTCCGCGGGAAGCGATTTGTTTCAGAAACAGTTTCAGTTGGCTGCATGTTCGTGATCCCTTTGATCGATTGGATAATTGTTAATATCATTCCTGGGTGAGGCAATAGACTAACATTTAGTACCCCAATCCTAAAGGATGAAATGGCCTAGGCATATTATCAAAAGCACGAGGGACTCTTTGATAGATTTATTTCGGTATCGAAACATTATGAGAAATCGTTTCGAAGTTGTAAATATTTCTTTATTTTTAGTCTCCTCTTACTTCATTTTTGGTATCTCAAAAGCACTCCAACCAACACCTCACCCTACACTATCTCCACCAAACTCTCACCAACATCTCCAAACGTTTTCTTTTCTCAACTAAGCCTTTTCTGACGGAAAGTCCTGAATCGCAGGCGTCGTGGTTCCTCTTGATAGAGACATGCTGTATGGAGCCTAGTAAACTGTTAGCCTTGTGCAACCTCGTAAGTGATGTTGTACATACCAGAACTTCCTTAGCGTTACATATTCTCCAAGCAAGCTTACGAACGCTTCCATCTGCGGCCACTACAGGTGGCGCAAACTCAATGCCAAACATTTCTCGAATGGCGTAGACGATCCTCTTGGCATATTTTGTGTCACGCTCGACGTGGCCTCCGAAAGGTTCCTCAGGCTGGTTGGGTGCAATATCCGGATCACGGTCCAGACAGTTTTGGACAACTGGAAGAAGTGCGGCCTCGACAGCTTGCTCGTACAAGCCCTTGGCACCAAGATCGACATCCTCTTCGTCAAACTTGCTGATTCGGATCTCGAAAGGTTCTGAAATCGTCATGGCATGATGGTGTCCGTTGTGATGGTATCTGAATTCGAAAACACCTTGTGTCCACCACAACTTGTCACCTTCAAAAACGACTTCACCTTCGACCAGATCGGTTTCTGTGATCTCAGTTGAGGTCACGGGGTGTTCTTCGACCACAATGCTAACATCGGCAGTCAAGGCATCATAAGAGCCAGCATTTGTAGGTGCCCATCGTCCCAAAGAAGATACCTCAGTTGTTTCTCTTGAACGATTGTCAGTGACCATGTAAAGACCAATCCAATCTTTCTTGCTGTGGTTGGCAGGGGCTCTCCACTTCACCCGAAGAGGTGCTCCATATTCAAAAGCCATGGTTTTAACTGGCTTAGGGAATCGGCCTGTCAAACTCTCCTTTCCAGTATACTTCTCAACGATGGGCGCGTTGTTAACAGGAGTGCCTTGTACAGAAAGAGAGTATAACTTGGGATCATGACCTTCAAGATCAGGAGCAATTCTTGTAATGGTAAGTCGCGCAGGAGCCATGTTGAACAGAGCCGAAGTATCTCGCACGATGGTCTTAACACCTGCTGCGAATTTAGGCCGAGCGGTATCGATAAAGTCCTCAACGAATTGGCTGGTGTCATCCAACACCTTGTCGACACTCTCTTGCCATCCCTTGACGGGAGGAGGCAGTGATTTCTTGATGAACTTGGTAAGACCTGCTTCTTGACGTAAACTGCGACCATAGATCTTTTGCATGTGGGGTCGCTCAATGTACGAGATGTAGTAGACGGTCAAGATCTGGGTGAACAGGGCCATAAGGAAAATGGATCGACTCCACGTAATGAGTGCGGCACCCCACACTGCAGCCGTTCCGAAGAACCGGTCAGGGTTGTTCAGGAACCGGTAAATAGACTTGTAAGTCAATTTAGCCTGTTGATCAAAGAAGAAATCGCCGCAGAACCAGCCAAATTCGCCGAGAGAATCATAGACACTGAATGCGGTCCACAACTGAAGGGCAACGAGACTAGCACCAAGAACATGCTTGAGCAGGACCAGGCCATAGGCCCAGTCTTCAGGAGGCGAGTACATCTTCCAGCAAGCGGCGACAAATGCAGTGTTACACATGATCATGCTGATGTGGTGGAGGCCCTTCCATTGGCGCCAGGCTTCACCAGCACTCTCGCCAAATTTAAGGAAGTGGCGTGTCCACATCTTGTTCTTAGACTGTTGGTCGAGAATAAGGCCTAGGCCGAGATGATACCAAACACGCCAGGCTAGAGCGTGGAACACGAAAGCCGCCTGCCATACAGCAGTTGAAGGTGTCACAAGAGTGAGGACGGCTACATAGAACGGCATGAGAATGACGGCGAAGTCAGGGACGCGGAACAGGTCAAGATTGCTTAAACCAACGAGATTGTGGACGGGAGCAGGCTCGTCTTTCTGGGCGGGCGTAAGTGTCTGTTGGTCGAATGCACCTTCAAGCGATTTCATATCAGTGGGTATGGCATCACTTTGACCCCCGGAGACGGTTCGCTTGCGAGGAGGAGGAGGGTTGTAGGTTTTCTCAATATGAGGATTCTCGACAATCACGAGGAAGGCGAATTGGGCCAAGTGAGCGAGGATCGAGATGAAGAGAACCTCATAGCTAGCAGCCATCATGGAAATACCATAGTAACCAGCATATCCGATCGAGTACATGGGGTGAGGAGCCATCTCGAAGACACCGTCAAAGGTCAGGTCTTGGTCGATGAGATAGAAGAAGTCTCCCCAATACCAGGCAAAGTCTTTCACAACACGGTGGGCGTCGAGTTTCACCCAGAGATTGAAGCCGATTAGGGCAATACCAACAGCCCATCGGGAGAAACCAATCAGAGGATTCTCCCCTTCAGGAGTGTGGCCACAGACGATGGCGAACAGGCAGTACGACACGAAATCACACATGAGGATCAAATCAACAACCCTTCGGAAGACCAACCAAGTATTGTACTCAATGGGGGCCTTCTCGAATTCATAGTCCTCCGGGATCTTTGTCTCGAGCTCGTTCTTTAGTAGCTTGTAGAGCCATGGTCGCGGGTTTTTGCCTGTTGAAGGATTCTCGAAGAGCTTCCAACGCCGAGCCCAAGTGACAAGACGTCGATGATTTGACTGGATCTGGAGGAGTACGCCAATGCCGATGTTGTAACAAGCTCGCCAGAACAGGAAGACAGCAGCGAAAACAATACGTTTCGAGCTAGATGGCAAGAAATAAGCAGCTAAGATGTGAAGACCCAGAATTGTCAAGACAATTGCATCAGAAAGGTTCTTAGGTTGCCGAGGATCCAAAAGCTGAGAAACCATATCATGGGTTGTGGGTACGATAAAGACTACATGTGACAGTCAGCCAAAGACGCACCGACGCAACACATCACCACAACAACCTTAATGGATTGTACATACCTGTGCCGTCTGGGGTTCGACCATACGTCTTACTAGACTTATCAGATGGGAAAGGTACATCAGATGACTGGCGACTATGCCCTTGTTCTGCTTGAGGCTTGTCTTGTTGGGCAGGAGGATCAACCCCAGCTTGCCGTTGCCGAAGCCCAGGGCCGGTGGCAGGCAGATCGGCGGCAGTACTCATGGCTGGCGACGATGCAGCAGTAAGAGGGTGGTGGGATGGCGACAAGGGATATCCAAGAAAGACGGCGACGAACTGGCAAGTTGAATGCCAAAACGACAAAAAGAGCGAGGGTTGAAATTGAAAGAAAGATGAGAGAGATCGGAAATGGAAGAAGTTAATAGTCGGCTGTTGGGAGTTGCTGCGGGAGTTTGAAACGACGTCAGGGCTCCGCTGGCTTAGACGTTAGGGACTGGGTCACCTGGTTCAGAGCTAATCAATCGCTGGACCGGCTGTTTAAGCCCTGGCTTAGAGCTAGTTCCTGGTTTAGCTCTGGGTCTGGGTCTGGAGCTGCGGCTCCATAAGTCAAAGAGGGGAGCGATTTAGCAGGGGATTGAGTGTCGATTTCCAGTGAGCGTTGGAGAACGAGAGCAACATGCATGAAGCTACTGATTGGTGGTGCAAGGTCTGAAAGCGGCGTATGAGAAGATGCTGTTTGGGCCTGTCAAGCCTGTTTGATGGGACAGTAATTCATGTTCAAGTGAAAGAAAATGATGAAAAGAAAAGAAAGAATGACGAATTTGACAAGAAGTTGTTGGGGAGTGTCCAGCTCGTGAAACCAGGCCAGCAGCGCCTTCCGTCCCGTTCAAACGAACATGTGCAATTAACAGGGCCAGTCACGGTCTTGCCTCCAGTGCATTGAGGCTTGAACGGGGGCGTCCATTTTGCATTTGCGCCGCGACAAGAGCGCTAAACCCACTGTGATTACCGGGCCACAAGTAAATGTGCGCGGGGCTACGGTAGCATGGCCGAAAGTGATGGAACGGCGGGGACTCTGAGCTTCCATCATCGTCCCCCACTCGTTGAGTCGCGTGCTTTATTTCTTTGGTTACGAGCAGCATCTTGAGAACCACGGCAACAAAGAAGAGTATTATTGAAGTCAGCTCTTGTCTCTACCTTTATTGCTAGAACCAATCAATGATTTCTGTCTGTTCCAAGCAGTTTTGTAAACCCCAGGGTAAAGATTCCTTCCACCGATTCTACCCGTTTGCCATGCCGCTCCTCATGGACTCTAATCGGTCTCCGGCTCCGTGATGGAGGACGCCTCCCGATAGGTACCACGGCGAGAAACCCCGCAACGGGGTGGGGGCATCGGAAGCGAGTTGCTCTACCTCTTCTGAACTCTCACTCTGAAGGTGGACGATCTGATGCGTGGCTTTTCTCCGTAGAACTATCATTTCTTTTACTCGGATAGTCAATAAACCCTGTTCTTTTAGTCTAAGCGTGGGGTACAATCACATGCAAATCTGCTTCAAGTGATGGAAGAAACGACAAAACATCCTAGACGATTTCTCCCAACAAAATGGAAAGTTAGAACTGTTTCTAGGGTCTTACTATTGCAGCTATTGCAAGGGGTTAAAGCGGTAGTTTATTTAGGTGCTTTTTCATGGACAAAAACACCCAAGCAAAGGGAAACTTGAGAAGCATGGCGACTATCGAGGATACGAGAACAGGGAACATACACAATATGATGAGCATGTTTCCTCACAGAAATTTGTCAGAGAAGTGATGGTTTCTCCTCGAGCCAGAGTATACCCAAATGACAAGAACGGCGGAGTTGAACTGTCAGCTCTTATGTGATAAAGTTCAGAGTAAAAAACTATTGTCCCGGGGCTGAACTTTTCACGATTGGACCATTTCCTTAGTGCAGGAGGTCTACTCAGGACTGGTGCCCGAAGGCAAAGTGTTTTGGTTGTTCTTGCTATATAAAGGTTTACCCAATATCGTGCTCTGTCTTCAGCAAAACAGAGACGCTGACGATGTAACACTTCAACACTCTTAGTTAGGACGCCATCTTTACAATATTCGTCTACAGAAATAAATTGCCCATTAAATATAACTTGGAGAAGAAATTAAAACATTCTTCGACCTTTATTCATAAAATAGTGATTACAAGACCTGTATTCTGAATCGGGAATATCTGCCAAACAAGCAATAAATATCCGCCCTAGTCACACAATATTCAGGGTCTCGAATTACACGATCCTTGCTACAAGCTAGTCAAATCTGTTGAGATGAAAAAAGACCAATTATCATAATGATCGTGGCCTTTTCTAATTCCTATAAGGGAAACCCGAAAGAGCCCCGTTGGCATGTAAATGCACGAGTTATATCCCGCATCGTCTGACCCTTGCCTGTTTGCGAATGAGCTAACCTCGTGTCTTAGAAGCCTCGGGTTGACAGCCGGTTAATATTGGTCCATTGGATAAGGATATTTATCTATCCTTGGTTTTCTATTTGCTTCCATAATAGAATATGCAGTCAAATCCTTAATGGACAATCTTTCGTCATCTTGAAAACTACGGGCTCAGAATGTTTGGCCATTCCGCCAGTCTCAAGGCTTCTCCTCCATCTCCTAGCCGAGGAGAGGGGTTTCTACCCAGAATTTGAGCATTATCGAGCGGCATTACTGAAATAGAATATGTAAAGAAGCCATAGACTATCTGCAGACACTTTTCTTTTGCATTAGCCGATGTTTCATCTGTTCATGGCTTACTGTCACTAAACAGGGCCTCATAACAGAGCTGCCATTGAGAGGCGAGTATGTTAAAGTCTAAACCACTAAATCGATGAATATATATCTGAATATTTCGAGATGACGGTAGTCATTCCTTTCTAAAGGTTCACAAGGATGAGTACTTGAAAGACGAAAGCATTTCAATTGCACGTTCTCTGTCACAAGATACCACCATAGGCCCCCTTTCTTAGCAGTATTTAACAACAAATTCTTCACTACATATCATACCTATGTATTTTGGTGCAGGTTTCATGAATGCTTTAGCTAGGAGCGGGTGCTGGATCACGGTTGACTTGGCCAGCACTGGAGCTGAGCAACACTATGAAGCTACACTATGCGGTGGGATAGGACTCCGGCAACTTCAGAGATACCTTTCAAAAGAATAGTCTTTGGCTATCCTAAATATACAGCAGACAGCCAGATCGAATTTACAGTAAGTAACTGATGTCTTGTGATACGTGCTCATCTGTGAGTTTACAGCCCATTTATAAGGACCCGTTCCAGGACGAACCCGGAAGACAACAGGATCGACACCCATTTTGGAAGAGGAAGGGAATGCGGAGAGCTTGATCTAGCGAGCAGCTGGTCGCTGTCTCCTTTCATCCTCCCATCAAGCAGACCTTCAAGCACATGCTGCCCACTCCCGATGACCACTCATTTAACAGATCTTGATTTATGCTGTCTCCCCCTATCTTCACATCATACCTCATATCACAAAAAGACCAAAGTTCACTTTTGTCCCACTCCAGACCCCATATCCCAAGGGTCATGAAATTCATGAGATTGAAAAAAAACAAAATATCTTTTTTGAAAAAAATCCCCGCAACCGATCGATGCAATTACCGTGCGTGACAACTAACCCATGACAAGATCGAAACATGATCAGCAGCCTTACTGAGCCTTCTTGGCAAACTCCACCCGCAGAATAAGATGCTTGAAACCAAATCCGTCCATCTTCGCACAGGCCTTGACGGCATCGCCCCGGTCCGCGAAGCTGATGAACGCAAAGCCCTTGGCCATACCGGTTTCCCGGTCCTTGGCAAGGAATACTCGGGTGACGCGGCCGAAGCGCTCGAACATGTCGCGCAGCTCTTGCTCCTCTGCCATCTCGGAGACCTATATATGTTTGTTAGTATGTGGATGTGTGGAGGGGGCGGCGTGATGGCACTTACGTTGGTGACACGCAGTGTAGCAAAGTCGTCCCTCTCGCCGAACTTGGATCCCATTCTCTCGCCAGCTGTTCCGGTTCCACGCAGAGCGGGAGGAACATATGAACCCTTCTTGGCACCAGCAGCACCCGCACCAGCAGCCGAGGGCTCGTCTCCCATACCAGCAGCAACATCCCCAGCGGGAGTCTCTCCAATAGGCGCCATGGTATCCTTGTAGGGACATCTGGCAGTGAAATGCTGACCGTTGCAGATACGGCACTTGACCTGCTTGTCCTTGAGCTTGTCCTTCATGGACTGGGCGTTGGCGTCGGTGGACTCATCCTTCTCGGCCTTTCGCCAGTTGACGCTTGGTCGGAAGATGATGTTCTCGCCGACGGAGGTGGTGTCGGGGGCAGGGCCGGGGGGATC
Organism: Fusarium udum; assembly: GCA_013186905.1. Classification (NCBI taxonomy): domain Eukaryota; kingdom Fungi; phylum Ascomycota; class Sordariomycetes; order Hypocreales; family Nectriaceae; genus Fusarium; species Fusarium udum. The sequence goes on from JAAQPG010000059.1 coordinate 61,332, forward strand.
CTTTGCGCTGAGGCCGAACTTGGGCCAGGTTTTTCGGTCGGCGACGCGGGGGTTTACGGTCTCGGTGTGGGTGGTGAAGCGAATTCGGCGGGTGGTCTTGACCTTTCGGCCGTCGTCATCGTAACGGAATGTGATGATGGTCTTTGTTCCATCCTTGTTGGAGATGGTCTGAGGCTCGGGGAGATCGGTGGAGGTCTCCTCGATATCGTCGTCGTCGGCCCAGTCGTGCCTGTTTTTGAATGGTGGGGTTAGTCAAAAGGATATCTATCGATACAAGACCCCAGTCAAGGAGAGCAGAGCAACTGACTTGGGCTGGTTCGCTACGGCGGCAGCCATTTTGTATCAAGCGTATCCGTGCGATTTGTTCAGAGGTTATGTGTAGGTCTCGCGGTGCCGTAGGGATGCGTCGTCGTGGCTCGTTCAGGCGTCACTTCGTGATCGTGGGGTTTTAGTGATAGTTGAATTTATTCACTTTTTCGTGGTGCGGCGGTTTGAGCAAAGGTGGGGCAAATGTGAAGCCACAGGTGCTCGAGGCGATGGATGGTCGAATCACATGATGTGCACTAGCCACAGGGCCAACTTTATCCGATCCGGCCGTCGAGTGTGCTAGAGGTATAATTTGGTTACGGTACTTTGAGGATTCTCAACCTGAGGCTTCATAGTTTTGTTACGTGGGATCATGCCACCGACGGAATTTGAATAGAATCATCATGGAGATTGCCACTGGTTAAATGGAAAAGCGGCATGGGAGGATTCGAACACGGAAGAGGGATGTGTGGCGCAGCCGAACTCGTGCAACACGTTTGAATTCGGGGCTTGTTTCAGAGCCGCATATGAAGCAAATACTCACTCGTATAAAATGATTTGACAAGAGACAAACCCATTTGAAAAAAACTGATACAAACCTGTGACTCGGTAAATATCCTTGAAAGGGTCTCCTTGTTGGGAGATGAGATGAACGTGTCAAGAACGCCAAGGCACAGATGCTCGAATCTATTGAGCCAAGCGTGGCGCAGCTGAAAGAGAATCCAATCCGGGTCCACGTAATGGAGCGACGCGGTCTCTGTGGCGCTCGGAAGCGCGCTGAGGCCATGTGAGAGGATACGACGGGGCCGGGGGAGAGAAGAGAAGGGAGGGAGCTCGACTAGGGGAGTAAGAATAAAGGACCGGGGTGATAAAAAGATTTAGGTAGCTTCGCATAGGCCTATGGTATGTTTAGTATGGACTTAGGATAGCCTTTGCGGAGTTTATTTTGACACCTTACACTAAGGTCCCTTGTTTTCTTGCTTCCCGAGGGGCTTGAGACTGACTTTGGCACCAACGCCAGAAACAATCTACTACGAGCTTGGCTTTGGGCACTTCTCCTCACTATCCGAGGCCGTTTTCTTTTTCCTTTTGTATTCACTCACATCCACTCTCTCTTTCACTCTTTCATTCCCATTTTCACTTCTTCTCTTGGCGATCGCTTCTTTCGCCCATATATCTCGATAACTTTGCGCGCGATACCCCCAAATCTAACTACCTCCTTTTTCTGTCGCAAACAAATCACACCATGGCTTTCAAGCAAGAGGAACCTCCCGCCTATGGCCCTCCCCCAGGTGCCCCTCAGCCTACATACGGCGGCTACCAGCAAGACGCATACGGCCAGCAACAAGGTCAATTCCCACAGGGCGGCCAGCAGCAAGGCTACTACCAACAAGGTCCTCCTCAGATGGGCTACTACAACCAGCAACAAGGTCCCTTTCCCGCCGGCCAGGGTCCCTATCCTCCTCAGCAAGGCCCCTACGGACAACCTCCCCCTCAGGGCTACTATCCCCAAGATGATCAGAGAGGAGGCGGTGGTGCTGGTGGCGGTATCATGACTGGTCTTCTCGCTGGTCTGGCGTGCTGCTGCTGTTTGGACTGCCTTTTCTAAATGCCGATTCACTGCGACTCGATACCACCCGCCGATAGCGGACATGCAGACAAATGGAGGGATCGGAAGCGCAGCGTGGCGCATCAGCAAATGGAAAGGGTTTCCTGTTTCACGGCGTTGGGGATCATTGTACTACAGAGCTCTGATTCTATGTTATGTGTTTCTTTGTTTCCTCGATAAAGTACGACTTATAATTTCATAATATTCAGTCTCAATGCGCATAATTGTCCCCAGGTGTGAATGTCAAGCCGAAACTGATATGATACTATGCTGCGGCAAAGGCTGTCTCAAACTCGGACCTAACCTCTGCGACACAATCGTTTGTGTAAATCATCTTCTGTACATCCGGGGACGTCCACTTATCAGGAACCGATCCACTGGTCTTGTGCTCCTTGAACATCCTATCTCTCTCCTCCTTTGCTTTTCCTTCGCCTAGATGCAACGTTCGACCAGACAGGTACGCCATTTCGACGAGATTCGAGGTCCATTCCTTTCGAGATTGCTCATACACCTTCAAGCATTTGGCAATCGTCTCGGGCCGAGTATCAGGGGCAAGGGATAGGACCTCGGCGATTGTTGAGCCGTCTTCGATAGCCATGGCAGCTCCTTGGCTAAGATGTGGAAGCGTTGGGTGACAAGCGTCTCCTAGTAATGCCACCGATCCTTGAGTCCATGTAGGCAATGGCTTATACATCCGTAGTCGCCACTCACAGACTTCTCCTTCAGGAACCAGGTTGAGCATCTTCTGTACAAGAGGACAGAAGGTCTCAAACACTTCCAACATGACTTTCTTAGATCCCTTGGTTGTGTATGTGATTGAAGGAGCGGATGCAAAGTTGTCATCTGGCTGGACAGTTGATAAGTTGTAAATGGACTTATTGGCGATAGAGTATGCGATGATATGTCGCTTCTCTCCCACCCATCTTACAACCTCGTCGCTATCAATGAGAGCCAGTAACTCAGGATCATGAGCCATATCTTCTCGCTTGAGCATGATGCGGTAGGCAGCTTGGCCAGTCTCGGCCTCTTCAGGCGCGGCGTTGACTTGTTTGAGGAGCTGAGATCGAGTTACACTCTTGATGCCATCAGCGCCGAGGAGGATATCAGCTTCACGAGTGAATGCTTCTCCATCTCTGGGTTGGAGCTTGAAGATCGCTTTGGCAGTGAAGCTCTCAACTTCGATCAAACTTGTTGCAAAGTGAAAAGTGATGGCGCTCTCTTTCTTGCAAGCTTCGTATAGATGACCAGCTAATGAAGCTCGATGGCCACAGAGATGCGAGAAACCATATTTTCCCTTGATATCGGGCATATCAACATGAGCCAGCTCAACATTAGTTGCTCCCTCTGTGAAAGGTCAGCGTATACTCTAAAATCTTGGGATGTGTAGACTTACGTCGAATGCTGCTCCCAGCTACACAAGTAGCTTCCCTCTCAATAGCATCCCAACATCCCAGCCTATCGAGGATTCTCCCCATGTTTGGAGCCATCTGGATACCAGCCCCTACAAAACCAAGGCTACTGGCAGTCTCATAAACATCAATATGTTTGAAACCTCGTTTGGCTAGAGCTAAGGCAGCTCCAAGTCCGCCCATGCCGGCGCCCATGATGGCGATTTGCAAGTCTTTGGTGCTAGCCATGATGTTCAAGCCAATTGAGTCCTCGTGAGGCCAATAAAAAGGATGATATTAAAGATACAGACTTGGCATTTTGAGAAGTCGTCGAGACTTATATATACATCTAGTCCAATGACGGTTGTTCCTTTATCCGATCTCATTCATACCTATCGTTACCTACCATCCCGAATCAAATGCCGGTGCGGGGCCCCGAGCGGATGTACATTTCTCAATGGAGCTTGATCGATATATGTACGAGTCCGAGAAAGGGCTCTTCACAAACAACTAATTACATACAGAAACGAAGAAATTCAAGTGTTTTTCGTTTTATTTCCTTATTCGGATCGTGCTAAGCTCCTATATCGGCGTAGATAATTCACATTATTCAGCGTCTGCAGAATCTGGGGTTCTCCAGTGTCGTCATCAATACACTTTGACACATGTTTAAGCCATAAGCACTATCATGTGCTCTTCTTTTTATCGACTAAAACGTTAGACTTTTGTAACGATGCATTGGATAACGTGTCTTTGCGGGAGCATTTCTCGGCATGTGGGAGAGACTTCGGAGACCGAGATGGCTTCTGGCCTTTCTCTCTGTCACTGCAATATTTGTCGCTATTCGACTGGCTTACTTTTCACGTCCTATCTTCCGACCGAAAAACCGAGGTCTTTTGATGGATTGAAGGTCTTTGAGGGGGACGATGATGTGTGCCGGTATTTCTGTTCGACATGTGGTTGCCATGTATATCAATCACACAAAGATCAAGACGGCGAGTTAAGGTGGGGAGTGGCTACAGGTGTTATCACAAGAAGCGATGATTCAAGTTCAAAAGTGAGATATACGGCGCATGAAAACGTCGAAGATACCATCGATGGAGGTGCTTCGATATGGCTTCCTTTTGAGGCACGGCATAATTTCTCGAAACGCTCACATTCGGTGCCATTTACACCGAAACCGAAGCATCTTGATGCGCTTTGTGCGTGCGAGGCTGTCCATCTTCGCATCACACGCCCCAACGAGGCCAGTTATTTGCCGCATCGCAGTTATCCTGACCTAACGCATCCTTACTATTCTACTGATGAGTCCATCACATCAAACCCATCAGACGAAAAGTGGTGGATTAAAGGAGACAAATATCTCGCTGGAACCTGCGCCTGTGAATCTTGCCGGTTGGCCTCTGGGTTCGAGATACAGACCTGGGCCTTTATCCCTCGAGGGAACATATTGATCCTTTCTACAGATGGCTCGGGATCAGAGGTTCCGTTGGACTTTGAGAGTTTACCGACTGATGCTCTGAAGGCATATCAATCTTCGCAAGGTGCAGTTCGTCACTTTTGCGGCGGATGCGGCGCAACTGTGTTTTGGCGAGATGCTACTGATTCAAGTGTAGTTGATGTGAGTGCAGGACTATTTCGAGCTGATGAAGGAGCTAGAGCCGAGGAGTGGCTTCATTGGTATAGGAGCCGCATAAGTTTCGCGGAAGAAGTCCAGACTCATCGATCTGGTCCCCTGGCTATAGCAGCTCGAGGTTTACTGGATACTCTTTTAATGGGCCTGAAGGGCAAGACTGATCATAATTGATAGTCTTAAGTGAAGATCTTATGATAGCAGGCGATATCCCCCTGAAAAGAAGCTTTGTTTCCTATAAAAACGGCTTTTAATATTGCAACGGCTAGGATCGACGTTTCGAAACAGCGTTGCATGAACAATAGGTCAGAGGTAATAAACAGCAATAAAGCCGAGCAAAATTCAGGTACAGAATTACTCCTGATGGGCATACCAGGCCCGGTATGTTGCAAGGGTCGATTGAAGATCTTTTGGCTGGGGTGAAGGAAGAAGGTTGACACAGCTGCCGAGGGACCTGCAGGCGGTAGTTATACTGCTTGGTCAAGGCAG
>JAAQPG010000059.1:66774-93563 GCA_013186905.1 Fusarium udum
AGCTTAATAGCCTTATATAGGGATGATAGTAATAAAAAAAACTAAAAATAAAAATAAAAAAACAGAATTACTCTAACACAACATAACACTAGAATAGAGTCATAAAGCTAATTAAGCTTATATACTTTATTCTGTCTAGCTTCTTCATATTTCCCTCACAATCATAACATTTCTGTCATGAATAGACAACTATACATGCTAAACATGCCCGCTAACAAACCCCCCGAAGTCTTAATCCCTGTCCTGCCCAATAGAACCACACCTTTGCAACACGAGCATCGTTTCACAAAAGTGCTCGGTGTAGAATTCGATGTCGCTCTCGACTAAAATTGGCAGGACATTTTCAGCTATTACCATCCATCGGCATAAGTGACCAATTGAGCGTAGCACGTGCCTCGAGCGAAGATCATACAAAAAGGGATCCAATGGAAGGCAAAAGTAGTGACAGCTCTTTTCTGCAGAGGAAGAGTACTATCCTGGCAATCATGGTTGGTTCAAGTCTCGTTGGCCTGTTGGCTGTTGTTTTCCAGATATGTTTCGTCAAGGCGGTGGACGTAGACGTTACGGTTTCTGCTTACACCGGCGACGTTGAGTCTGATTGGACTGCTCTTTACTACGATGATCAGAAACCTCTATTGATTGGAAACGATGGGGGTCCTGATAAGGGAGGCTTTCACGTCTATGATCTCAACTCAAAGTCTCCGTTGAAAGAAGTCACTGCGAAAACACCCGGACGCAGCAAGCTTGTCACCACTGTTTACGATGTCAACAAGAAGGATATCCTCGTCACTATCGCTCAGCCAGATTCTGTTGTTCGCGCTTATGAGATGCCAAAGTTTAAGCAGATCAAAGATGCAGACTTTAAAGTTCTGGGAGATTGGTCTGCGCTGTGCAGTTGGAAGAGCCCTGCTGGAAACGATTATGTCTACTTGTTTGGAAAAGGACAGGCAGTTCAGCTACTTCTTCAGGAGACAAAGAAGTCATTTGAGTTTGTCCAGGTGTGTTTTTCATCTACTATGGACTGATAACGTTTGCTAACTTGCTAGATTCAAACTTTCCCTACTGACTTTGAAACATCGGGATGTGCCGTTTCACGCTCCGAGTCTCGCATGTACATCTCTACAGATGACGACAAGAGCGTTTATGCTTTTTCACTCAAAGAATCTACAAAAGCGCCCAAGATCACCGAGGTTGGCAAGGCAGGAGATGATGTGACCGGCTTGGCCGTCTACGTTCCCAAGAAGGGCTCCGACTACTTGTTTGTCGCCCAGACTGACAAAATCGCTGTCTACGATTCCTCTTTCAAGCTCAAGGGCACACTGTCTTTGACAGGACAAGAAGACATCGAAGTGCAAGGCCTGAACATATATCAAGGCGCTACGAGCAAGTATCCCGCTGGTGCTCTGACATACGCCATTGAGTCTGAGGACGTCAACGGTTTCGCCGTCTCATCCCTTGAGAATGCTTTGGAGAAGCTCAAGATCGAAGCCAACACCAAGTACGACCCCAGAAAGGTCAAGACAGACTCCAAGACTGAGCCAATTTGCAAAACTTGTGGAGGCAATGGCTACTGTATCAAGGACAAGAAGAACAAGTGCGAGTGTTTTGCTGGTTTCGCTGGAAATACCTGCAGCAGCTTCACCTGCACCGACAAGTGTTCTGGTCATGGGAAATGTGTTGGACCCAACGAGTGTAAATGCGACAAGGGATGGGGTGGTCTTCATTGCTCGTTTCTTCTCATTGAACCAACCTACGAGACTGAATCTCGTCTTGGTGATGGCGACGATCCCGCAATTTGGATCTCTCCTGAGGGTCCAGAAAAGTCTCGAATTGTCACGACGATGAAGTCTGGAAAAGAAGCTGGTCTTGGTGTTTTCGACTTGGCTGGTAATCTTCTCCAGTCTTTCACAGCTGGTGAACCGAATAATGTCGACATGATCTATGGTTTCAAGGCGGGTAATCGAAAGGTTGACCTCGCTTTTGCTGCTTGTCGAGCTGATGATACTCTCTGGTATGTTGCTTCTCCCTGTAATTTGAAGTTAGCTGACGACCAAGTCTCTTCGAGATGCTGCCCAACGGCACACTGACCAATATCCCCGGTGGCATTCATCCTGTCGTCGACGACTACAAGGTCTACGGGTCGTGCACCTACAAGTCACCCAAGACAGGAAAGCAATATCTCTTCGTCAACGAGAAGTCAGCACGATATCTCCAGTACGAACTCACTTCCACATCTAAAGGAGAACTCCAGACAGAGCTTGTCCGGGAGTTCCAAGGCGGCAGCGGAGGCCAAGTCGAGGGCTGTGTGAGCGATGAGGAGAACGGCTGGATCTTCCTCGGCGAAGAACCCTCTGCCCTGTGGCGATACGACGCAGAGCCTGAATCAAAAGACAAGGGTGTTATCATCGGCAAAGTCGGCGATGGCAACCTCTACGGGGACGTTGAAGGCGTAACCCTCGTCTACGGCTCCAAGCCCACGGAGGGTTTCATCCTAGTATCATGCCAAGGCGTCAGCGCATACAACGTCTACCGTCGAGCCGCTCCTCACGAGTTCGTTACCACTTTCACACTCGTAGAGTCATCAGACGGCCAGATCGACCCCGTGTCCAACACAGACGGCATAACAGCTGTGGGAACCGCGCTGAACAAGGATTTCCCTCACGGTTTGGTGGTTGTACATGATGATGCGAACCAACTGCCCAATGGCAAGACCAGCGCGGAGGCGAGCTTCAAGCTGATTAGTCTTGAGAAGATCCTGGGGTCCAAGGTGTTGGGTAAGAAGGGCCTCTTGGATCAGGTGGATAAGAATTGGGATCCTAGGAAGTGAAGAACACATAGAGCAGTTAGTGGGCTTTGCCTAGGTGAAGTTGCGTCTCTTTGAGAGGTCAAAGTGCATCACCCCTGAATCTATTGAGACCCATTTTGAGTCAACCGAGAACCTTTTCAGCGTCTTATAACAAAGAACGTAGCACGAACATTTGCATGTGTTCTAATGAGGCTTTGATCATCGCCAAAGAGACTGCTCATATGCCTGTGATGTTGAGTGGTCACATAGGAGTGGCGTTTACATGAGGCGGAACAGTCTTGACACTCTTCCAACGTCAGTGCTTTTGCCATCTCTTCTAAGTCTCTCATAGGGTCAATGATGTTAACTTTTGGATCCACTACATTTGATAGATAATTGGTTGTCGTTGGGGGTGGATGCGGCAATGCTTGACACTGGCAGACGGGACTAGGATAGCAAGTACCTGCGTCGTCAGATATCAGCACAGACGGTGTTTCTATTGACAGTTTATAGATATTGGTTTATCACAGCGCTAGCCTTCTACTATAACTTCCGATGAACGGGAGATATCTTGAAGTTCGATACGTAGTGGCTGACAATATCACCCCTTAAACCGATATCACAGTCATAGCATAACCACAGTAAGTACAACTTGACCCAAAATAAACATTTTTCTTTCTCGAACACTTCCAAACTCTCTCAAAGCCACTCCTCAAAGAGAAAGTACGTTTGTTTCATCTCCTCTCACCGTTTGTAGGCTACAACCGCCCCCTTACCCTTTTTGGGTGTCAATAGAACCTCACTAAGCACCGACAGACGTCAATAGCCAAATAACCCGCCAAACTCGCATGAACCAACGTTTATCCCGCCCGCCAAGATTAATCTCCTCGTGCATTCGCGTCCGGCAAGTAAAAAGCGAGGTGAATCAGTTGGAAGTGTCACATATCGTTGAGCTAGGAGTAGTTTACGCAATGGGCTTCTGTGAATAAGCCGCAAAGCAACTCACACTCTCTTGGATGAAGCTTTGATATCTTTTGCATACAACTCGTGGCTTGTACTGCCTTTGATCGTCTTTAATTTCGTTCTATTGGGAATAGAAATCTCGCATTGACTGTTACTGTTCGAACCGAAGAGCGAAGGGGGCTTATTGACCCCGCAAAGCATCAATAGACCTCAATAGAAGCCTTGCAACACCACAACCAGAGCAAGTGTGTGTATGCACGGGCAAATTCCCTTTCACTCAAGATGGCCAACTACTCAATCTTTATCATGAACATTGCCCTCGGAATCTATAAAAAACTACTCAATTCCATCATAAATACTCTCCTTTTTTCTCTTCAGACTCGTTCCCATCGAAAGAAGGACAACGATATCTCAAAACACCTTTGATACACGACAACTCTTTTACGAGTACCACTCACTTTAACACAACTTTTTACACTTCGAAACACTCACTACTGAGACACACAAACCTCCTGGGATGAAATACTCCTTCGTTACTCTGGCCGCGGTGGCCGGAGCCGCACTCGCGGCACCTCCGCCGTCCGCCATCGACAACTTCGGCCCGGATTTCTTCACCCCTTTCTGCAACCTCGACTACAAGGGCAAGCCATGCGAGGAGCTCGTTGGGAAGGGCGACAAGAATGCCGATGCCATCTGCAAGGCTGGCCGTGAGCACTTCTGCGGTCCTCATCAGAAGCGTGATGCTGTCCCTGAGCCTCAGCCCGACCCTGTCGCTGATCCCATGCCCTGGTGTACTTGGCGTGGACAGCCCTGTTGGAGGGAGAAGATGAAGGCCAAACGCGAGGCTATTCCCGAGCCTGTCGCAGCCCCTCAACCCGATCCTGTTGCTGACCCCATGCCCTGGTGCACTTGGCGTGGCCAACCTTGCTGGAAGGAAAAAATGGCTAAACGAGAGGCTGTCGCCGAGCCAGTTGCTGCACCCCAGCCTGATCCAGTTGCCGAGCCGATGCCGTGGTGCACTTGGCGAGGCCAGCCTTGCTGGAAGGAAAAGATGAAGGCTAAGCGTGAAGCTGAAGCTATTCCCGAGCCCATCGCCGCTCCTCAACCCGATCCCGTTGCCGATCCCATGCCATGGTGTACCTGGCGTGGTCAGCCATGCTGGAAAGAGAAGATGGCCAAACGCGAGGCTATCCCTGAACCAGTTGCTGCTCCCCAACCCGACCCCGTCGCTGATCCCATGCCCTGGTGCACCTGGAGGGGCCAACCCTGCTGGAAGGAGAAGATGGCTAAGCGTGAGGCTATTGCCGAACCCGTCGCCGCTCCTCAGCCTGACCCTGTTGCTGAACCTATGCCCTGGTGTACCTGGAGAGGTCAGCCCTGCTGGAAGGAGAAGATGAGAATGGCTAAGCGAGAGCCTGAGCCCGTTGCTGCCCCTCAACCTGATCCTGTTGCCGAGCCTATGCCTTGGTGCACCTGGCGCGGACAACCTTGCTGGAAGGAAAAGATGCGAATGGCTAAACGTGAGGCTATTCCCGACCCCGTTGCAGCTCCCAAACCCAACCCCGTTGCTGAACCTATGCCCTGGTGCACATGGCGTGGACAGCCCTGCTGGAAAGAAAAGATGCGCATGGCCAAGCGTGAACCCATCGCTGAACCAGTTGCTGCCCCTAAGCCTGATCCTGTCGCTGAACCTATGCCCTGGTGCACTTGGCGTGGACAGCCATGCTGGAAGGAAAAGATGAGAATGGCTAAACGCGATGCTCTTCCTGAACCAGTTGCTGCCCCTAAGCCTGATCCTGTTGCTGAGCCAATGCCTTGGTGCACGTGGCGAGGCCAGCCTTGCTGGAAAGAGAAGATGCGCATGGCCAAGCGTGAGCCTGAAGCTATCCCCGAACCCGTCGCTGCCCCCAAGCCTGATCCCGTTGCTGAGCCTATGCCCTGGTGCACATGGCGCGGACAGCCCTGCTGGAAGGATAAGATGAAGCTCAAGACCCGCGAAGCCGCTCCTGAGGCTGAGAACGAACCTAGATGGTGCATGTGGCGAGGCCAGCCTTGCTGGAAGAAGACCAAGCGTGATGCTACTCCTGAGCCTTGGTGCATGTGGCGTGGCCAGCCTTGCTGGAAGGCTAAGCGCGATGCTACTCCCGAGCCCTGGTGTATGTGGCGAGGACAGCCATGCTGGAAGGCCAAGCGTGATGCCGGTCAAGCTCTCTCCAACGCCCTCCACGCAACTCGATCTCTCGACACCCGATCCGCCGACGCACCCAGCACCGCTCATCTCCCCCGCGACGCCGCCCACAAGGCCAAGCGCTCCATCGTCGAGCTCGCCAACCTAATCGCTCTCTCTGCGCGTGGTAGTCCCGAGGAGTACTTCAAGAGCCTCGAGCTTGAGACCTTCTTCCCCGACGCTGCTCCCAACGCTACCGCCAAGCGCGACCTCAACACTCTTCAGGAGGATAAGAGATGGTGCATGTGGCGAGGACAACCTTGCTGGAAGGCCAAGCGCGCTGCTGAGGCAGTTCTCGATGCCGTCGATGGCGACGATGGTGCTACTGGTCCTGGAGGTCCCGACTCTCACTACGATACTCGGGATTTCAAGTCTGAGAACTTTGCGGCCAAGCGAGATCTCATTGCCATCAAGGCAGCAGCTCGCAGCATTGCCGACATGCCCGAGGAATAAGTAAGTTCATCATCATATTCTCATATCGAGCATCTTCTAACATGTTCAGGTGTCGATGACTTTTGAATCCGATCGTTTGCTTTAACAGTACGTCGGTGATATTTTCGTCACTCTTTATCTACGAAAATTAGCAAAAAAATACGCTCGAAGAAATAACAGAGACAAAATAAACAGGTGGATATGGCCATGCGGGGGGACGAGTTCCTCTTTTCTCTTCTCTGCAGCTTAATATTGCTGTACTTTTCTGGATAACGGTAGTGGATGATTGGAGTCTGCTGCTTTTTTTATATGCGATTCTGCTTTGGCATGAGTCGGTAGGCATGGCTAGGATAGCTCCAAATAGTTGCTCGAATTCAACTGATTGTCTCAATCTTGTCTCTTGTGGTGTAGCATAAATGGTTGCTTGGGTGAGGTGAGGTTAATATTGATAGTGCAGAGTTTGACACTATGATTCGGACCTAAAGGCTTTGAATCACAGACAACCGACATTTGCAAGCGGATAGTGTGCAGATTCTTCAGCCTCATTGCCTTTAAGAGTCAAGACATACGTATACAATGTAGCATCGTAGACACAGTGCATTGTTGCGTGCATGTAATGCAGCACTGGTACGGAGTAGATCCAATGTTGATCATCCTTCAGCGTATTTACAGTTGACGGTTCAAACATTCACAGACCCTGACTCCCATCAGCAGGTCATTTATCACAAATAGACATTACATCAAAAGTATGTACGTTCAATCATTGCGCTCCTCCCCATCGTCGAGGGAAGCACCGCACCCAAGATTGTTCGCTTTTCTCTCCATTCTGAGTTCCTCTGAATCGATGGTCCTGGGCGCAGGCCTTTCGACGCACCTCGCATCGATTATTAGAGAAACATGAACGTGGTTTTTTGCGTTGTTCAATATTTTGAATTGGAGAGAAAAGAGAAAAAAAGAAGTCAAATAAAATTTCGAGATTTTCCTTTTTCTACGCGTCGTGAGGATAGTGGGGCTACTTCTGGGTGCCTTGATGCCTGGTGCGCAAGGCTGCCATTTTGTGCTCTGGAGATACCCTGAAGATGAGAGAAGGAAGATGAGAGAGAATCTCCTCCCAAGTTTTCAACCAACACGAAAACTTGTCATAAATTCTAGAGCGCTCCATAATCTCATTTCATATATTGACTTCCTTTCTAGTATGAATCTATCTCAAGATCGAGATTATTAGTCTCTACAGTTTTTCGCAATATCTTTTGCCCAGTTAATCGAAACTCCATATCATCTCAAAACAACAACGGAGCTTCTTCTCTATCTCCTCCTCCTCTCCCCGTTTCATAATTTCTCAAATGAGAACCTTTTTCGCCCAATATGATGAGAAGGTACCCCTCTGGTGCTCATGGGATATCGGAACTATGTACGCCTCCTCTACCATCTTCACATGATGGAAAACCGCGTCGGCTTGTTACTCCAGAGCCACCCCATTCTATCACACTGGCAACTGTGAAGGCGAACGGCCCATTCTTCCAACGACTTCCGAGCGAAATCCGTGCGAGGATCTTGCGTCTTGCGTTTGGAGACCGAACCCTTCATGTGGATCTGATTTATAGTCGCCCAATTCTTCCCGACATCGACCGTCATGCTGGTGTTCGACAGGTGCCTTAGTATGGCACTTCTCAAGCCTGGATAGGCTATCCAAACCCTGGCAATGCTGTTTTTGACTGGGTGAATTATCCAGACCAAAGCTGGGCATGGCGAAGCTCTGTGTGCCATCGGCTTCCCCCCTCTGGTTTGATGGACTCGCGTGGCCCTGGGTACGATCCTCAGCCTTCCGACGATGAGTGCGTGTATGGTTGGAATGGCAGAAATGGCTTTCACCCACAATGTGAGCATTGGCCTGGCGACTTGCAAGACAAGTGCTTCATTGGAGCTATGGGATGGCTCCTCTCCTGCAAGCAAGCGTAAGTACTCCTCTCTGTTCGTCAAGGGATCTGCTAAAATCACATATAGTTATCATGAAGGGATTCACGTCCTATACGCCACGAACACTTTTCACACAGCAAGTAAGGCAATGATTATGAACATGCACGATTTCTTCCAGCAACAGCGACTAAATGCCATCACGTCCGTTGAAATCACTTGGGAGTTTGCGCCATGGATCTTGCCAGACATCGAGGACCACTTTAGGTTCGTTCCTCCTCTGAGCGACATGGAGTCTTTCAGGCAATTTCTCAAGGCCATTCCCAATCTTTTCCTGAACATCAAGAAACTTTATGTTTCTCTACAAGGAGGCATGATTCCCAAGTCGTATGGACAACTCCACGACACTGACAAGTACTCGACCAAGGAACGAATCGCGCTCGTGGAGAGGAACATCATCTGGAAAGTCGACCAAATGGTGCCTTACCTCAAACCCCATGTCGACTTCTCAATCGCCTATCCTACGAGTACGTATGCTGTACAGAGAAGTCTTGCGCTTCGCCAGGGCTGGACAGTGAAGCAGAGGCATGAGACTGGTGAGGTGGAACGACACTGGAGGCCATTGGCGAAATGCAAACCTCGAACAGGCTACTGGGTCTGTCTGGGTGATAAGGATGTGAGAAGAAAGAGAGCGAGGGGCATTATTGGGCATAAGCATATGCCAGCGCGTGTTTCGGAAACGCAGTATGATGTTTTCTTTCGATCTTGAGGACTCGGATAGTGTATTGAGTGCATGGCAATTTGGAAGGAATATGGTTTGGGTTTGGGGAATATCGGCCGGTTATATGCCAAAAATCATAATGCACGAGTGCTGCATCTTATATCGAGTTGATAAATACTAGTGTACAGTATTCATTGCTGAGTTTATCTAAACTAATAAGCAATATCATGATGCTAAATTCGCGATAATCTAAGGCATTCTCAGACTTTCGGCGTCTGAGCAAATAATACGACAAGACCAACCAAAACCCCAAGAGCTTGGACTGGTGACAATTTGTGGCGAAGCTCTTGTGGTATCCACAGAGAAACACGATGCAGCAAATAACGGTTCATTCAGCCTCTGCCAACTCGGCTTCAGATGCCGTGAATATTGGCACATCCATGTCTTGTCCTTTTGGTGAAGAGCTGACTTGGCTAGTGAGGTTCTGCTTGGCACCTCATTCTTGGTGTTTGATGCGGAGAATTCAAGCAAGTGAGAAAAGCCAAGACGTGACAATCTACGATCGTGGCAGTGCATTCCATCGTCTTCATGTCGATTCTTGATTTAAACCATGATGAGTAACTCTATGCGACATATAATTCTTGTTTCTTTTCACTGTTGATCAAATGATCTGATTACATACTCTCCTCTACATCTCAATCATTCTAGCTCATAGCTCAGCTACAGACAGCTACAGCTATAGCTGAAAGCTCCCCTCAGCTGCCCCTCATCTCATCCCACTTCCCTTCCCTTCCCTTCACTTCACTCCTCCATCTTCACAACATACGTCATGGCTTCAGAACTCGCAACCCGCATCGGCGACCTCAACCCCTTCTCCTCTAAAAGCCGCCGCATCAACGATGAAGATTTCGGCGAAGAGATCGACAACAACACCGTCGCGGGCGGTGGCCACAGCGCCCGTCGCACGGTAACAGACCTCAGAGTCAGCAGCGCCCTACGAGAGTTCCTCGTCAAAGAGAAGATGCTCTCCAAAAAGGAAGCCAAGATTGACTCTGAGGACTCGTCGCGTGAGCTCTTGAGCCTCGTTAGCAAACCGCATATTCGCGTGCCGCCTGAACTCACGGATAGGTCGCATCCGCTGCCGGAGTACTTTATTAGCTCGAGCCATAATACTTATCTTATGGCGCATCAGCTTTATGGGTCTTCGTGTGCGACTGCGTATGAGAGTGCGATTAGGACGGGGGCGAGATGTGTTGAGATTGACGCGTGGGATAATAGCGATGATAGAGATGAGCCCAAGGTCACTCATGGGTATACTCTAGTATCCAACATTTCGTTTCGCTTGGTTTGTGAGACGATTAGAAACTCTGCGGATCAAGAAGCAGTTGATGCGCAAAAGTATGGCTTCAGAGCTTCGCCTATTCTTCTGTCGCTGGAGAACCATTGCGATGCTTACGGGCAGATGCGCCTTGTCAATATTATGCAGGATGTTTTTGGGGATCGCCTTTTGAGCAAGGCTGTTAGACATATTGGTCACGAAGAACAAGCTGGTTCCGATCAACACGTGAAGCTTGAGGATTTGGGCGCAAAGATTGCTGTTATCGTTGAGTATCACTTTACAGATGAGCCTTCAAGCAGCGATAGCAACTCGGATGACTCGGAGGACGAAGAAGAGGAAAAGGCTGCGCGCAAGGAGTACAAGGATAAGAGAAAGAAGGAAGAGCCCTCTATCATCATTCCTGAGCTCGCTGAGCTGGGCGTCTACGCGCAGTCTGTCAAGCCAATGGACAACTCGTGGTTTGAAGAGGGAAGCCTCGCCAACGGTCCTCATCACCATCTCATCAACGTATCTGAATCAGGGCTGGCATCTCATCTTCCCGAGCATGCATCAAATATCGCTCGACACAACGCCCACCATCTCATGCGCGTTTTCCCCAAGGGCACGCGAATCTCGTCCACTAATCTCAAGCCCGTTCCTTATTGGGGAATCGGAGCTCAGATCTGTGCTTTGAACTTGCAGAACTTTGGTACCAGCAACCAGCTCAACGAAGCCCTCTTCAGCGGCACAGACGGCTACGTTCTTAAGCCTGCTGCTCTACGCGCCGGTGGAAAAGGAAGATTGAGCACAGGTCGCAGCAAGCGTCTCCGTCTTCACGTCGCAGGCGCAACAGATATCCCTCTGCACGGCGACTCAGAAGCAGACTCCATCAAGCCGTACCTCACATGCACGCTGTACCACCCTGATAACATCAAAGGCGATCCTCCCAAGCGCAAGACAGAGCCGTATAAGCAGCATAAGCTGGAGTTTCTTCACAGAGGACCAAACCCGCCCCCGACAGAGCCTCTTTGGGATGAGACGCTGACGTGGGAGTATGAGGATAATGAGCTGACTTTCCTGCGTATGCTTATCAAGAGTGATGATAGTTGGACGAGGAACCCGATGTTTGCGGTTGCGGCGTTGAGATTGCTTTATGTTGAGCCGGGATGGAGATTTATTCGCATGTTGGATCTCAAGGGGCATGAGACGCAGTGTTCGGTTCTTGTGAACTTTGAGATTATTGATGCTTAGGGGGAAATTATGAGTATATGATGATATGTTTATGGATTATGCGATTTCTTTGTTGAGTTTGCGTTATGTTGACTGAGTGATGGTCTTGCTTCCGGTATGCAGTCGTTCAAGATATATCACGACCCTAGATGAATTGATTTCAATCTTTGATTGCTCTGAATGAAAAAGAAAAAAAAAGACACGAAAGAGACTCTCAATGAACGTCTTCGAGTAGATTTCATGGTACTGTCTCTCGATCTATAGTGAGCAAATTGAATCGCTGGCATTCACAAAGTCGCGATACGCTCAGGTTTCGTGGTCTAACGGTTATGACTGCGGATTCTGATTCCGCCAGCGAGGGTTCGACTCCCTCCGAGACCTTTCTTTTTGTGCGACTTGGCTTCTGTGAGTGAAACAGGTTTCGATGGCTATATCTCTTCGCTTGCGTACACTGAAGCTGTATGACACGATGAATGCTTGTTCTTTTGTCTCACCTGGCTATGAATATGAAGCATTCTTCTGCTGCCGAACGGGGCCGGATGTTGGAGTGGGTCTTGATATCCGGCCTGGGGTTAAGAGCCGGTGTTCACGGTCATGGCAGATCCGGGGTTAGAGCTGGAGAACTAGGTAGACTTCCATAACAGGCTCCCGGTATTTTTCATAGAATATGAAACTATATAGTTATAGAAGGATAAAGTGCTGTAATGCGTTATGAACAAAGATTACATTAATGTAATCAAGATGCTCGCCTGTTTTCGTACTACAATCATACAGATAAGACGTTGTGTCATTGAAAATGTATTTATGGTATCTTGCTATAGCACCAACACGCTCAAATCAGTGTTGACTGATTACGAATGCCACCCTTTATGACGCCGCATCTTAGACGTAAGCTTAACTTTCGAATGCCTTCGGATCTAACCTACACCAATCAACGACACCTCAACTCCAAGTATAAGAAACGCCCAACGCCAGCTCCAAATCATATTCTACACTTATATTCAACCACTAACAAACCAAAACATTTGAAGTAACTCATCATACAACAAAATGGGCATTGTAACAACTCTTCTCGCACCAGTGCATCTCCTCTCCTTCTCAACCCTTCTCGGCTCTCAACTCTACCAGACCTTCATCGTCACAAAGGTCACTTTCAAACACCTCCCACGTACTCCCTACATAAATTTACAAAAGACGCTTTTCCCAATATTTTTCCAAGGCCAAGCTCTTCTCCTCTTCCTCACAGCCATAACACTTCCTCCGTACGGTGCTCTCTCACTTATCGAGCATAAGAGCGATTGGATACCATTTGCGATATCTGGATTCGTCTCGGGACTTAATCTTATGGTGTTTGGACCGAGAACGAGACAGTTGATGCTGGATCGTGTTGAGCAGGGTAAGTCACTTCGTTGCTTCTGTGGGATAAAAGCTAATGAGATAGGAACGCTGGAAGGGAAGACGGTTGAGGGACCGAGTTCGACTATGGGGGTTATCAAGAGGAGATTTACGACTTCGCATGCTATGTGTATTCACTTGAACTTGATTGGTCTGGGGGCTCATCTTTGGTATACTTGGAGATTGGCATCACGCCTCGACTTTTCACTATAACGGGAGGATCACACATTTCATAAGCTCTTGTAAATCTTAAGTACTACAGTTAAAACCCGTGTATTAGATAACCTCCGTATAGTTCTTAGACCTCAACTTCTAACCTTCATCTCAACTCCAACCACCAATCAACATTATCTCCAGTCCAGTTTCAAGGTAGATAAACAATCATCTCGAGTCCACCACTATAAGCCGTAGTCGTAGTCTTGAAACCATTCTTCGGATCGTGAATATAATCCAAAAACTCTTTATACAGCGCTTTGGCCATCTTTGTGTTATCAGCTAGAATGATAGCTCCTCGCTTCAGACGAGGCTTGATGATCTCCAGAGCTGGAAGTGCCATTGGTATCCAAGCTGTTGATGTTAGCGAACCATCATAAGCTAAAGCTATTGGTACTTACTGTCAAGGAGCAGCATATCAATCTCCTCAGGCATTCCCTCCTCCGAAAGCGTCTCTCTCAAATCTCCCTCCCTCAGCTCAATCCACGGCTCAACCTCTTCTCCTGCTTCACTCCAATGCTTCCTCGCCCTCTCAGCCTTACTACTCTCCCACTCCGTACCAACAACTTTCCCTGTAACTTTCTCACCCCTTGCTCTCATAGCACTAACATTCTGTCCCACTGCCAGAGCAAGATACATCGTCGAAACACCAAAACTAGTTCCCGCCTCAGCAATGTTCTTTGCGTTTATACTACGGGCGAGAAGATACATGAAAAGACATTTATCTTGCTCTAGAGCGACGAACTTGTCGCTCATGTGGGCGTCGGCGGCTGTAGACCATGTTTTGCCGGTGAGGTAGAAGCCGAAGAGATATTTGAAGTAGAACCAGGTTTGAGAGATGGCCTTTTCTTGAGCTTCTGATTCGGCGTGAAGGCGGGAGAGGAGGTCGTGGACGCGAGGGCTTGCCTCAAGGGCTTGAAGGGCTGTTGGTGATGGTGCCATGGTGATAGAAGTAGGTGATGAAGGCAGTGATAATATTTTGAAGTCAGAAGGATTCCCTTACTTTATATACGTGAAATATGAGTCAACAAGATCTATTTACGAGCTGAGTACGGTAATTAAGACCGGTAGAGATGTTAGTGTTGAGCTGATATCACCGAGGCCGATATATCATGACCGAACTCTCGGGCCAACATTGAATGCCTTCTAGACTTGTCATAATATCTGTTCGAGAAGCTTTCGAATGTGAAAGATTGATATGATCCTATGGATCAGATAGATCTATGGTGTAAACTTTCAGGCAGTATACCATGAGATCCATTCACTTTGTACATGCAACATACGTTCCACTTGATCTGCCTACGATTCACATCAAGCACCTGGGAACAGATATCAAGCGTCAGCACCTTGTATTGTGCGTAACACTTTGCTTTTACGAATTGCCTTCCATTAAAGCACCAGATTGATTGTCTTTGCAGGAGAAATCTGTGTAGTCTCGTTAAGACCGAGAACCAAACCCGGACTTCGGCCCCGGCCTTAAACGTCCACCCTTCCGATCCCATCTCAACCCCATATTGATTCACGGAAATCATCCGCATGTAAGGCACAGCAGATACCCTTTGAGCTGCAGGATACGAAAATCCCAACGGGAATAATGCAGCTACCCGTCAGACTCTATCGCCAGCCTCTTTACCATTCGCATCCACGGGGATACACACAATAAACATCAAACATCCACGCTCGCTCTTGAAAGGACCATGCCGCATCCCGGGCTTTCGGTACGCATACGCGCCCTTCCCCCAACCCTGCTGCAGATTCTGGTCGTACAAATCACCCTCAACCATGAAAATCTCCTCAACGTAGTCGTGGATAAAAATGTCCTGCTGATTGCGGGCGCCAGGCTGCCATCGCTGTAATGTTGTGCGTCTGCCTGTCTGCGAGTCCTCGTTGAGGACTAGTTCATCGACGCCCGGCTCGATAGTCGACCAAACACGATTGAAAGATGTGGTAGCGGGGTGAAATTCAAACTGTTCCATTGCGAATGAAATACAGACAGGTGATCGATACTGTCGCACTTGGGCTCAGCATCGACCGACACAGCCTTAAATCCTCCAGAAACATAGCCATTGCCTTGAATGACGAGAACACAATGATATCATTGGTAAGCTGACCATGACAAATGCAGCAACGTTATTGTCTAAACCTCCTGCCAAAGAGGGCAAGCCTCCATACTGTCATGGAAATGGTAATCGAAAGAATCTTCGTAGCTTGGCTCTTCAAGACAGACAAGTTGCTTCGACATAGCCCAAGACATTTGCAACGGGAACGTTGATGACCCCGTGAAGGCAGCCTGCAGCTAACCTAGGCAGAGTGCATCCGCTTAGATGCAACCGTTTGAGCTAAAAATGCACAACCAAGTAGACTCGTGCCGTTGTCAAAGGCTTTGCGCAGAATTGAGAGAATCACGGCGAGATATGCAGGATTAAGATCTGCGCTCACGAGGTATCGGTGACTCTAAACGCCCACTAGGACTCTCGCATTAAGCTCAAAGAGGTCATGGGAAAACTAAAGCTCGATATTGAGTTGCATCTGAAGTGATGGATATTGGCGAATACCAATCGATATATGGGGGCGGCTACCAAAACCCATGTATAGTATGAGTTGTTTCATGTCGTGGCAGACGTTGGCTAGTGTCAAGGGATATAACACGGCTAATCAGACATGGTGACAGCTTGAAAATGCTAGAGGCATTCCTCTCAGTCTCAAACACGTCCTTGAGATCGCCTTGCGTCGGTCGAGTTAAACTGTAAACGCAGCCCGCCGATCCGACGGCTCAGAGTCACTTGATGAGCCAAGTCAGACGGCAGGATAACATCGCAAGAGATTGTCACTCAGGATGCCAGAGGAGCGGGGAGTGTGTTACACAACAGCCAAAGCTCGTAAAAAGAAGAGAGATGCTCATCGATATGGTCGTACAGCATCATCACGAGAATTTGAGACACTGCCTCCAATGATTCATAATTCATAGTTCCTGAAACATGTATCCAAAGTCCTGGATGCCGATAATGCCGTCTACAGTTCACGACAACTGTAGTACCAGTACTGGGGCAGAGCGGGGTGCTTGTCAAAGTGTGCATATCAAGTCAAGGGGTCATGGGCGTTATGCTCTGTGTTAAGATCATCAGTTGGTGTACACGTCGCCCAACGACTGATAAACGTTGCATCGCCAAAGGGGCACTGGTCGAGACTGAAAACGCAACAATGATGAGTGCAAATCATTGGAATTGTGGCATTGGTGAAAGTTCAACTGGTGAAACCCATCGACGGGAACCAAGATAACCGGCGTCAGCCACCCGATCAGACTGAGCTTCAGCTCCGGGGCTGAGACAAGGCTCACCACACTGGTCTGCATCTCTGTCACAGTGACAGTGACTGCTTCTCCCCCTCGAGGACCTATCGTCCACCGCTAGATTGACGCTCTCTTCTCACGGGGATGGGGCCAAGAAGTGTGAGCGGGGCGGGATTGCCAAGAGCCGACCATAGGTGGACCTTTTGACAGAAATGGAGAAGGATTTCCGAGAGGAACTCCAAGTTGTGGGACAAACAGCGAACTAAAAGAAGAGGATCGGCATCAGTTGAGTGCAAAATCAGAGGCACGCAGGATGTTGATCAAAGTACTTTCGTCCACTAAAAACATGTTTCAATGACACCGACAACATCAAACCGTAATCTGTGCTGAGGAACCACAAGTTGTTGGGTCGTCGGCGTTTTTATTTTTTCTCTCCGAATCATCGTGAACATCCTCATTGAGCACATTTGAAGAGAAAAGAGGGTTTGGAGGGGAACGAAACGAACAATCCTACCTGTCACATACCATTGAGGCTCGCGAGCTTGACAGCCGAATCGCTGCCCAACGGGTTAAACACGACCTTGACAGGTTTGACCCCCATGCACCCATTTTTATCGGTAGTTAGCGATAATATAGGGACCCCTATAAAACAACCGCTCGGCCGAATAAGTGTCTCCGAGCGATAGTCAGTCAGCTCGCAGGCAAAAGCTTGGGGCAAGATGACGTTGAGAAAAGCAAGAGAAAACAATATGATCTTATGAGAATGAGACCACTGTCAAGACCAGAAGGTGCTGTGACATTGAGCGTATCGCTGTTGCCTCAAGTTCTTGGCTTGGGAGACCTCTCACGATGACTTCACTTCTGACAGGTCCGGCATTTCAGTACACCCTTGTCACGGGGAACATCCCAGGCGAGAACAACGTTCTGCCTAAACGACAGGAGATGGTCCAGGATGAAATATCCTGTCGCTGTCAGTCGGTTACAACCGTGAACCACTTTTCTTCCACGTTTCTTCCAAAACGATACCAACACCCTTGTTTAGACGCTGGACGGTGCGAGGAATGACGAGAAGATTGCGATTTGCGGACCTAGTCAAAGAGCTGATGATCATTATCAGAGGGCGCGAAATACCTGCGGCAAAGGTGACCGTCTTGGACTGTGCGTTCCTAGAAAGTGAGAGGGATAGGCAGTGATTGGAGGTTTCGAAAGACGGTGACCGTTTCGTTGACCGTTGATCTTTCGAGAATACTGTATGTGACATTGGTCATGTTTCGCCCTTGAGCCTGCAAGACCTAATACCTAGGGACTCTGTAGGGAAGTTGACGCGGCAGAATGCAGATCCATGACATCAGACTAGTCGAAGGGGTACCTGGACCCTTGCTTCTGGACGGTGCCTTGTGTTTCCGAGGGCGGAGTGAAATGTAACCCCATAACCAGTGAGCGAAAGGGATGAGAGACGCAGATTGATGACTTAACGCACTGCGGGAGAGATCAGACTGATATGCAAGCCAAAGCTGTAAAGCACCGATGAACCATAGGATTAAAAAAAAAAGAGGCTGAAATCGCAGCCAAGAGGGTTGTAGAACCCGAGTGTGCGGTGTAAGTCCAGGCACAGGCAATTTGATACTCGAGAATATCCTTGGCCACTTTTCTTCCTTGTCATTCCGACTTGTTGGGTTTGGCAGGAGTAGCAAGGCGATCAGCTAAGTCGTTGACCGGCAATGATCTTTGAGCGATGTACCAGAGGGTTCCTTCGAGTGACAATTCAGACAAAGATTTGCAGGTCAAGTCACAAGAGTTGCAAATCAGTACCGAACTCGGTGCCCTGACCGACACCGCTCAAGGATCAGTCTAACGAATAGACAGTAACAAACACTGTATTATAATAGTTGGTCGGTATTGGACATTCTGTCGCAGTTGCGTTCAACCTGCAACAGCATCTTTTTGGTGAGTCTCGGTGGGCACTTGGGGGGTCCAACACAACAGAAAACGGCCAACCGAAACCCAATCACGATGGTGCATCAAAGATGGAATGGTTGGCGCGAAGAGAAGAACCGACGATCTCGAACAAACAAGAAGCAAGAGAGTTGAAAAGTTTATTCGCTGTCAGAGAAGACCACCGGCCGTTGTGTTGTGAGCCCAGCAACGGCTCTCATAGTGGACATGCCCTGAATCTTAGAAGGTCACCTCTCCGCTGAAAGTTCTCCGAACCCTTTAAAACCCACCGAGGCTGGTTAGTTGATAGGCACTCAGCGCCTATTGCAGGGATTCAGCCTCCAGAAGCGGGCCTCAACCGTGGTCTGCAAGGGCCAACAATTGCGTCACGACTGAGTGCTGATCGGCCAAGTTCTGTCAGGCCTTCTCACGAGGAGGCTTGGCCTCGGGGGGTTTCTGAGGCTCGGGTCGTTTCCCTGTGGTCGTCTAAACTCTTGGCCTACCTAGGGGCGGGGGGGTTTGTTTGTTTTTCAAATTAGGCAGGGTGATTTGATTGACATTGTGAAAGTGGTTGTATGAATAAGGATCACGCACGGTAATAGTCATGGTGAGGGGTTTTCTTGATTTCGTTAAATAACGACGTTCGTGAATTGCGAAGCTCGTGGTGTTGAATGAACATCTCAATATTGGATGCGGCATGAGGTCAGTTTTTCTGTGGAGGAGAATACGTACCTCTGCCAGTCCTGCACCCAGCGGAAGACAGGGCCAGTGAGGTGAGGTGAGCTTCCATAAGCTTCCTTCCATTTGGGGGCTGTCGAGTTGGGTGGGAGAACGCTGGGGCCACTGTCATCCAATCCGAGGATGCTGTTTCCTGCTGGACCGCGACATTGAATGCCTGGGTCAGGATACTCGATGACAGATGCCTGCATAAGTACAATCCCATATAATTTAATGCGATAAAACACTTGTCCCAGGATGGTCTTTGCCGTACCGAGGGGCGTCGATCTCAAGTCTCATGACTCCCTGTTCTGTCGTCACTTTCCTCATTTGGCCCCCCAAGTCCATTGTACCTTTCCAAGGGTCTCCTCCCATCCTCATCCTTGGGAGACACGATGATACTGTAGCTGCCCGCCTGCTGTGTCTTTTTTTTTTTTTTTTCATTCTTCATTCTTCTAAAGCCCATTATTATTCGACTGCCGGTTTTCCTGGCGTTACGAAGCATTAAGTGGTGCCTGCTTCTCGTTTCTGCGAACCCCCCAGCGGCACACTGTAGGGACTGTCGCCGTACGTGCAGTAGAGAGAGAAAGAGAACTAGAAAAATATCCCGACGCCTACCTTTCCTTATTAGTGAAGTAGTGATGACCCTCAGCTTGAGATCCAGCGAAATTATCAAATTGACGAGAAATCCACTTTGACATTCCCATCCCCATTTCGTCCATCCCCTTCCCCTCTTTTGTCTCTTCCTTTTCTGTTCTGGGTTCGCTCCTTCTTTTTCTGCTGGCCGGGTTCTTCCTTCATGCCACCTAGCACCTGCCACCTGCCACTTCCACTCCGAACCCGACCCAACCTGCCCTGCCCTGTCTCGCCGTTGCCATCGCTCGCCCGTTGCCTTTTCAAAAGAAGGGTCCTTCCTGCCTCTGCCCTGTCCGCAACCGTTGGCCGAAACTATTGTCTCCTGGACTTTCATGATTGTTTGCGCCTTGGAATATATTGCCACTGCCGGGATTGGTCATTCTGACTTATTCGTCGTATTCTTTCAATTTAACTTTTTAACGTTTTAACTTTTTGGTTGGTCTTCTATCTCTTTCTTTTATCAGTTATCATTATTCTATCACGACTTGATTATTATTCATCTTCCAATCTGTCTGTTTCTGTTAGTTACCCCGTCCCCTCTTGTTCACTCACTCCCACGCACCTGCATTTATCCTTGAATGTGACGTTGCTGCTCTCTATTACATTGCAGTTGCCTTTTATTTTCGCATGCTGCCCCAGCCGTCAAACAATTCCAATTCTCACTCTTCGTTCTTTTCATCTGCTGACATTCGCACTCGCTTTTTGCAGGGTCTTCCCCCTCCGCAATTCAACAAAATCTGTCCACCACCTGCTTCGATTCTTTTGCAAAAGCAGGCTAGTATTCTCTGACCGCCACCTGCCGCCAGCCAGCATCTTCAGCTACGACGACTAAACTATACCACCCTCACTCAATCACACCCATTCCTCCCGTTTCGACATCACAATCCACGACTGAAGCCACCAAACCCACGATATCTTCAAACACAAGCGTTTGCGAATCTTATCTACCGCTACCGAAGCCACGATTTCAATCGCGATCAAGTTTCGAGTTCATTTGCGGCTAGTCTAATCGGCCTCTCCGCGTGTCGACTCCGCCTTCTAAACGCCCTCTAGAACACAATCCAGCCTCATCACACCCTTAGTGGATCCGGAATCGTTGCTCCCTCGCAAGCGTAAATGCTCGGACTTCGAGACCTTTAAACCACGTGGAACTATTTGGTCTGGACTTGCCCCTCTCCACAACTCCCCTCGACGACGAGTTCACGCGACTCTTGAGACACCTACACCGACATACCATCAATCCATTGAGTCAGCTATTCAGGTTACTTTTGGTGCCTCTTAATTACTGTTATCTGTGTCGTCACAAGATTGTGGATGTCGCAATAACCTCGTATACTTTGTGCGACAAGCTACGACTTATTACGAGTTATTTGAACCGAGCGACAACCACCGCTTCACCCACATACCACACTATACTATAATGGCAGTCAACGAACTCCCAAATGCTCCTGCAGAGCATCCTCATGCAATCGCACGATCGGATTCCTCCACATCCTCGAGCCCTGAAGACAATAACGAAACCATTATTCACCAGCCCGTTCCTATCCGACCTAGCCTACCTCAACGGAAAAGCAGCGGCCCTCTAGTTGTCCCTCGCGACAGCTCAGCAGTTGGCCCTCTCGAGCCTGACTTTGGCCCAGATGACGTCAGGGCAATGAGCCCCAGGAGAACGAGCGAGGATCTCGATAGGATTGGAAAGGCTGCGCGCGAAGAAATGAGAAGGTAAGGATTTGACAATTGAACAATTCCTCTCAGAGCTATCGCTGACTTTCATAGACATGCCAAGGCATTGCAGGACTCTCTTCTCACAATCTTCAACCGCATCGAAGCCGTTCGCGAAGAACACGACAAGCTTGATAACAACAACAAGTTCTTGCAAAAGTACATTGGCGACTTGATGAGCACTAGCAAGATCACAGCGACGAGTAGCCAACGCAAGAAATAAGTCTATCTCAAGACATGAGACATGACACAATGTCTCGACTTTCCATTCAAACCATCACACACCGATTCGACGGGCTAGATGAGACTGAGACTATCTCTACATCTATGCCAACACTTTAGAAGCATTCGACATTATACTTGGGATTCGCGACTTTTTAGGGCCCAGTGTGGGCATGATACCCGCGCCTTGACAGCGCAGTTTCTTGAACTCTACCTCTTAGGGCAGAGGAAAAAACACTACATTGCATTTCATTGTACATTAACGCATTATGAAACCGGGAGCAGTTGGGATTGATCCCTCATGATGGATGGATCATCGCACGGTGGGAGCACACTGGAGCTTTGGATTTCTCGGTTTTGCATGATATTGCATCACCTGCATTGCGCTACGTCTTGTCGGGGTTTACTGCACCCTTTGTTTGCGCATTGGTTTGGCGTTTTGAGATTGCAGCATACAAGGACTAGGATGATTGTCTGGTGTTTTTGTATTGTACCATGGTATTATTATACGGCTTGATTACTGCAGCTTCTACAGAGAGAAGCTCAGAGTGGAGTGACGGATATGGGTTACTGACATCTATCTGCCAGGGGGCACGGAGTGAGGTTCGTAAAAAGAGTATTATCATTGTTTTTGAGTGAAGTGTCTTGGTCTTTGCCTCTGGCTTTGCCTTTGCAGAATGATACCAATTCAATGCCGTGAGTTGAGAGGAGTCAATAAAATCTAGATTTCAGCCAACATTCCGATTTGATACCTTGTGATAATTGCATCTCCACCATTGGACTCAGCTTCAACTGGACTAACCCCGTTCATACATTGATATTCTGCGAACCTGCAAGATGGATAGACCGGGTATGTCCCTTCATACATTAGTGCATCCATGGATCCCATCACCAACGAAGTCTCCACGCTGGGGCAGCGCCCGAACCTGACTCGGTTTTTTTTTCCCCTACGGTTACCCACCCGTTGCCTTGGTGCATCTAGAACTTTTCCATTAGTTGCCGTGTTGTTTCCGGGTGTGGAGAAGAGAGTTCTTCTGGAATTTGCTTCTGGGCGTTTGGTGGCTGCTGACGATAGAAAAGTCTATGCCATTGCCGTCGGTCGGTTTCACCGGTGAACGATGAGTTTTATCGGTGCGAGAACAAAGTTCTCTGCATGAGGGTGTTGAAGGGACAGGGGATTGTGCAGCCGAAGTGTATCGGTGAGACGAGCTTACGGATAGACGGGACCGAATATTGACGGCATTTGTCTCAGATAGAACTAGACTAGTTCCCTTGCTTAGCTGGTGGCTAGAATGGAATTAATATACGATAGTATGACAGCTGAAAGGGAGATAGACTAATGTAGGTAGCTATTATATTGATCAGCTGGGGAGTTTAGGTCAAAGCTATATCGCGCTAGGCAATTCGGCGAACTACGTTTATGTCGAGACTATGTTGCTGGCAATGGTCTAGACCTTCGGCTGCAATCACGATCTAGAATTGCGCTGTAATCAAGTCTGGGAGTCTGATATATTTCTCATTGCTTACAAGTATCGCAATTGTGTTATGTACAGTTTACTAGGTGTTTGTAACCCTACTCGAATGTACAATAGTTCATGAACCAATGAACATTCTGCTATTTGATAATGCAGGCAATAAAGAAAACATGTATCGATCTAATTCTCTTTTTAATCAAAACTAGTAGTCAGATGTCAGATGATAGCCCAACCATTCCCAGAGTCGAAACATTCCTTCACTTAAAGACTACTCCAGATGGTGTCTGTGTCTGTAAACTTCAGCGACAACAGATCTGGGATGCCACACGCGTATATACACGTTCACCAGCATCCTACTCATTAATACAATAAATACTAGAACCATCATCTATTCTGTACATAGGGTTCTTCCCCTCCACCTGAAGACTACTCTGCAAAAACAGCGAGTAAAAAACACCCCAAAGCTGCAATACCAAAGTCACTTTACATAAACTGCATGCCATTTCCAATAAATTACCCTGCAGAGGTGTCAAACTTGCTTCAGTTAATGAACTTAAACTGGGTTTAATCCGCCATCCAGCATCCATCGGCATCACATATCCTTCCAACAGCAACTCGAATCATCCTATGCATCGTGCTCGGTCCATTCTTTAATCATGAGTTCATCGATAACAAGCTCCAAAGCTCAGGGATAGGTGCGCCATATGCGAAGTTGGCCTCCTCGGGCGTCTAACTGACAATGACCATGGTGATGTATGGCCCTTCAGTGACGAGTCTGATATGGAATGGGGGCCTGATAGACCATGATACAATTTTTTGAGCAGTACGAAGTACTTGGAGAGGTTTCCTGGTGACTTGCATGGTCTGTTCCGAGTGAAACCGTGAGAAGGCCGGTCCAAAACAGCAAACATCAAGTGCTACCATTCTAAAGCTTTTGTTCTAGAATGAGCACTACTATACGTCGTGGAAAATCAAGACATGAGCTCATATAAAGACCTAATATGCCAAGGACGGCCCCCTTTATTATTGCCAGATGATGAGGACGATGCATGTACATAATTCTTCTATATCCGTGCGCAAAATCAGACACTATTCTCATCAGTAACACCACAAACCCTATAGAAGGACTCTGTGAGAAGTCAGATCTCGGTTTAAAGAAGCCTGAGATATCTGCTTTACAGTCAATAGCAAACGCGCTTCCAATGGCTCTAAATAGGGAGTTTCAGGAACCGTCCCTCTCGATGCAGGATCTTGAGTGATACTATCTCGGGGTATTCTGGTGCGCTCTGTCGGAAAGGAGATTGAAGTATAGAAATTATCCTAATTTTGAATCTGAAATGGAGGCCATGAACGAGCGATCTGAGATTCCAGTTCTTCTAACAATAACCACAACCACAACAACAGCTTCACCAGCACCACTACCACCGCCCGCTGACGCTCAGAGCGGTTGAGTGCTAAATCGACTACATCTCGAATGGAACCACATGGGCAAGTGACTCCTCTCTCATAAAAAAGGGACGAGAAACAAAAGATGGGGGGAACAGAGGGATGGCTCTTGGAACGAGTTTGTCAGGGATGAATGTGACTTGACTCCCGAGCAACTCTAGGAGGTTGAAGAGATCAGAGCTGAATATACAAGGAAATGGAGAACTTGTCAACGCGAGGAACGAGACCCAGACAACCAAAGTCAGAGTCACTAAAAGGTTTAAATATACGGCTTGCAGTTACGTGGCAGATAGCCCATCCCTACTCCATCTCCATCAAGAGCCACAGAAATGCCACGCTCTCGCAAAATCACAAGGCACCTACGTCATCATCGTAATAACGTTCTCAGGGGTCTATTGATGGACTGGCTGCCATATATAATACTGGCTCTTGCACGCTGGACATCCTCAGCATCAAAGTCCTTATCTCAATGCGCCAGTGTTTTGTCACGACATGCTAAGCAATAGACAATTGGATTCAAGTTACATTAGTGGCTCAGATGACATCGAGAAAAGAAACTTAATCGATAAAGTCGTTGGTGTTCTGCGTCTATTTTGATAAACCTGTTGTAGTTGCTTGGTATAATCGACGACCTGGCAAGGACCTGCGAATATACGGATTCGAAAGGAGAGATGCAGAGGGGACGGTGATGATCCTTGGGTCCCCAAAAGGAGCGTGCCGTTAGGCACTACCTCCTGGAGGGTGATCCATCGTCCGCTTCCCGTGCAAGGAGTGCATCAATACGGTCTTAGTCCCGTCGCATCCCCAGTAAGCTGGAATGTGACCCAGGGCTTCACAATGTTGGTCCCGAGAGTGTCGTCCTGTAGGGAACTGCCGCTAGCAAGTTCCGCATGAGTACATCTTCACGTTGGCTAGTTGTTGAGATGATTCTGAGTGTCTTTCGTAAAAGTGAAGGTATTCGACGATTTGTATAAAGCGGGATATCAATTGACTCTATAAAAGTACTGATATCGAGTTCTGGGACTTCGTGATTGACTTCATCTCTAAGATCACATCCTTCATCCTACTAAACTCAATTTGAGCTGAAATATGCACCAATTGCAAACTTGCTTTCTCGGAACATTTGCACTTCTTTGAGTTGATGTACGGAAACTTGCAATCGAACATGAGCATGTCGATGGGAACGTTCTGATGAGCTGCTCGCTCTTTATACTTGATATGCTGATAGATATGATCTGGGACATAGCCTACTATTTTATGCAGGCTTTCTCTTACATCCTACTTGCTACCACTATTCTTACTATAAACCAGCCATTGGGATCAAGTCATCAGGATGTCCATTCTCGCGTTGTGTCATACTTGATGCGGATATCTTGCCGATGATACACTGAGGTCAAGCTCACCCCAGGTGCTCACATATACGACCTAGCTACAGCTGGAGCGGAACTGCTACAGCGCAACTATTGCATGGATAAGTGAGTTCTGAAGAGCGATTCAAGATCAAGATACAAGTGGAAGTAAACGCCCGATAAGAATAAATGGATTAGTGTTTGACGGTTATGCAGGAACATGACTTGTAAGTGAGTGGCAAAGCCGTGGCAGCCACTGGCAGATGAGAAAAACTTTCGTCCTACAACATCAGGTTTTCTTTAGCAAACATCAAACCAAAAACATCAGTAATTCTTCCTCGCATCATTGGCATTTTAGCATAACTTTCTCTCAAACTTCTGAAATTCTCTCCCATTTTCAACAGTCAACGATGCAATTCTTGCGACCATAGCGACAAGTAAATAAGCGACGCAGCATGCTAGGTTTTCACTTACTCACGAAAGAACTTACACTCTCTCTAAGTTCACGGAGCAACAGTCTCTCACTTTCTCTCCCCAAGTCAACACATCCTCGTTTGACATCCTCATCTTTCAACCTCCTCATAGTCAGAACCAGCCTCACTCAACACCAAACCTTCTAAAGCTCAACACCCTCAAGAACACCAAAACTCTCTCCTCGCGAATATAAACACCAAAACTAAGCGAGCTTGCCAATAAGAGGACGATACGCCCCGGCCCCGTTGGCCAAGTGGTAAGGCGTCGCACTCGTAATGCGAAGATCACTGGTTCGATTCCAGTACGGGGCATCGTTACCCCAGCTG